>PVKH010016333.1:0-15772 GCA_004027955.1 Chaetophractus vellerosus
GGGGGGAAGGGGAGATATGTAATAAAATAAATAAATCTTTAAAAAAAAACAAAACCTACAAGCTTACAGAAATGTCCAAATCGGTACATCATCAAGGCAATACTTTCTTCCCGAAGACTGGCTGCCAGCGATCTGTGGCTTCTCTGCCATGTGGCAAGGCACATGGTGGTGTCTGCTGGTCTCTCCCTTCTCTTCCAGATTTCACTGCTTTCAGCTTCTTGCTTCCGTGGCTTTCTCTCTCTTTGTCTGAATTTCATTCTCTTATAAAGGACTCCAGTAAGAGGATTAAGACCCACCCTGAATGAGATGGGTCACATCTTAACTTAAAGTCCTACATTCCCAAAGATCCTACTTACAATGGGTCCACACCCACAGGAACAGGTTAATTTTAAGAACATACTTTTCTGGGGTCCATACAGCTTCAAACTATTACAGGATGTGAATCAAAATGAGTGGACAGTGTGAAATGCCAATGTCTATCTAAAGGGGGCCTGGGTTCAAAAGAATTGAGAAGCACTGCTACATGCACTGAGGAAATTAGATGTAAGAAACACATAATGATTTCGAATTGTCAAAGATCATAGATTCCCATATTTATGGCTTCCTTACCCTCCCAATTTTCAACTGAAAGGAATTTAATATCATATCATATCATATCATATCATAATAAATATAATAAAAATCCCAAACCATGGATAAAAATGAGAGAAGCGTACTGCCCAGGGATCTAAGCCCAGGAAGCTCTGATGGCAAGAAGTGCAGCTATGAGCCAAACCAGGTGCGCACCGCCCTGCTGCCTCCCAACCTGCCTGACCTGTGGAAGCCTGTTCAGGAAGCAAACAAAGAAATTCGCCTCCACCCCTTCTCTACTCTCCTGCATTAACACTTCCTCGACGGGTTCAAAGGAGAGAGAGTTGGGCTGGAAGGAGTCTGGGATGGGAGGATTCTGGGGGGAGAGAGGGTTGCTGGAGGGTGTAGCATGTGAAACACAAAGAGAAGCTGCTGAAACTCCTGGAACCCTTCCAGCTTGAAGCCCCATCCCTATCTCACATGAACAGAGAAAAATTACAGTAAATGGGAACTGAAAGAACTGAGCAGGAACTATAGATCCTTTGGCAGAATCCAGCTCACCAGTATCAAACAAACTATGTGTCCATCTATAAATATAAGTAGGAGAAAACCACCAAGCAGGGGAAAGACTCAGCAATTCAAAACAGAAGAGAACCTGAGCCCTTGGAGCACATCCTTTTCAGTAAACTAGCTAGTAACTAAAATCAGGAAGTAACTAAAAACACCCTAATTCAGAGTAACAGTGAGAGGCAAGGGGTTATTGCATTGATAAAATTAGAGCAGTCAGGAAAAAAGGAGCATTCAGCAGAAAAGAGCTATTGCAGATTAAAATAATAATTTCTGAAATTAAAAACAAATGAAATAAACTCAATGGAAGCAGCAAGCAGCAGACTGAATACTGGAGAAAAGGGAATTAGTGAACTAGAAAACCAGGGAGAAGAAGTTTTTTAGAAAACAGGGGAAAAAGACAAAGGAGGTGAAATCTGAGAGAAGAGGAGCATAGAAGAGGTCCAATGTGCAAATAGCAATTTTCCGTAAGTGGGAAAAGAAGAGAGAGAAGTTTAAATAAATCCAGCAGAAAAACTCTGAATACAAGAAAAACTGAGTGGAGGAGCAGGCAGAGGAATGAGAGTAGAATCACAATTTTGTGGATGCTCTCACTTAGCCCCAACCTCCAGCCCAGACCCCACCCTGTCCTCAACTAGGGCTAGTGTTTATTCCTGAGTTCAGTATCAGTTCAAGTCTAACTTCCCAGACAGAGGACTTGCAACCTTCTGCACAGGGCCAGAGAAGGGCAATTGCCTTACCTGCCTGATGGGCCCCAGGTAAGGGGCCTGGGAACCTAACTGTTCCTTTAAGGACTTTCAAGAATTTCTTCTGTGTTCAGCTCTACCTGGCACCCAGCTTGTAGAAGTACCTGAGCCTTTCCTGGATTCTAGAGTGGAGGTTTGCTTGTTTTGTTGTTTGTTCCCCAAAATTCTCTTCTATCTTTACCTGAGGGTTCAGCTTTCTTTGCTGTGTTGTCAGTTATTGATCCATATTTATCAAAATGGAAAGAAATCTGCATTTTAGGTAAAAACAAAAATGAGGTTTCAAAAGCACATGTAATTTCATTGGTATAAAATAATCAGTATTTATGCCTATATATTGAAAATATCAGAAAGGAAAGACACCCATTAAGTTCATCTAAAAGTTCTGAGTGGTTACATTAGAGGTGATTTCTTTTTTGTACACTTTTTTTGGCATTAAGTACATGTAACTATATCCACTTTGGACAAAGACATTGTATGTGAATGTAAAACTATACATTAGAAGGATGGTGTATTAGTCAGCCAAAGGGGTGCTGATGCAAAATATCAGAAATCAGTTGGTCTTTATAAAGGGTATTTATTTGGGGTAGAAGCTTACAGTTACCAGGCCATAAAGCGTAAGTTACTTCCCTCATCAAAGTCTATGGCCGTGTGTTGGAGCAAGATGGCTGCCAATGTCTGCCAGGGTTCAGGCTTCCTGGGTTCCTCTCTTCCCCGGCCTTATCTCTCTCCAGGCTCAGCCTTTGTTTTTCTCCACAAGTCCAGCTGTAGACTATCAGGTGAACAGCTCTTCTCCTTTCCTGGGGCCTTCTCTCCTTCCTCAGGACCAAGCTCTTCTGTGTGCTTACTTCCCCGGGCTCCAGCTTGAGACTCCAACATCAGAACTCCAACTCTGTCCTTTGCCATGTCTTTTATCTTTGATTCCTCACCCACCAAGGGGTAGGGCTCAACACCCTACTGACATGGCCCAATCAAAGCCCTAACCATAACTTAATCATGCCCAGATGAACAGACCAGTTTACAAGCATAATCCAATATCTATTCTTGGAATTCATAACTACATCAAACTGCCAAATTGCTACAGATGAGTAAGGAGTTTCATTTCAGATTGAAGTATTGATCCAAGGCTGGTTTGGGAGGTAGAAAAGTGAGGCCTAATTCCTGACAACTATGTTTGAAATTAATTGTTGGTAAGGAGACAAGGATGAGTGAGGATGCAGTGGAGGATTGTTTTCTTGAAAGTCTCTCAAATGGTATTTACTTTCTCTTGGAATTCAGGAAAAAATTAAAAATGCAAAACACTGAGACAAATCAAGAACCTCTCATTAGGTACAGTTAAGTCTTTAAATACCCAAGACAAGTGTGTTCTTATTACTAACAAATCCAGTTCTCATGAATGAGTTTTCATGAGAACTTGTATTTTGTGGACTGGATCCCTTGATATTGTCCTTTGGGACTCAGGGGCACTGTTGACTTGCTTCAATCTTTTTTCTTTCTCTTCTTTGGATGGGTCATTTCTATTGAACTACTTTCAAGTTCACTTATTCTTTCTTCCACCATCTCCAACTGTTGTTGAGCCCATTAGATGAAATTTTCATTTCAGTTATTGTACTTTCAACTCTAGAATTTCCATTTTTTAATAGTTTCCATTTTTCTGTTGAGATTCCCTATCTATTCACTCATTAAGGGCCCGGCTAGATAGCTCAGTGGATGGAGAGCTCGCTGGGAGGCCACATGGGAGGCCCTGGGTTCGGTTCCCGGGGACCTCTCCTAGCGGGCAGACCGCCTTGAGAATGGCGGGCCGCCGTGGGCGGGCCGGAGCCGCCGTGGGCAGGGCAGGGAGCTGCCACGGACAGGGCGAGAGCCGCCACGGGCAGGGCAGGTCTTTGGCTATTAAATCCAACGTGTAGGCCCACTTAGAGTCAGTTTCTATTGATTGCCTTTTTCACCCCACGAATGACTACATTTTCCTGTTTCTTTGCATATCCATAAGACATGGCTTGATATGTTAGAGGACAGCACATACAGCTGGCAGATAATAATCATTTCAGTCACTCTGAATCCTGTTTCTGAGGATTGTTGATTTTCTGTACTAGTAGGATATTAAGTGGACTCAAATTACAAACTCTGACCATCCTGTAAGTGCACAGATGATAACTGCTCAATTTTACACCTTCCAGCAGCAGCTATTTTTAGCATGGCCCTAGTGGCTTTCCTATGCCCGAATAGGTTGATAGTCAGCCAAGGATTTGGGAAAAGTTTATATTCAGATTTTTGGGTTCACTCTTCTGTGGTTCTCTTGCTTCTGAAGAATCTCACTCTCTTAATTTCCAGCTGGTCTGCCAGTTTGGGGCCATTTTCTCTGATGTATTCAGCCAGTAGGGATTCAGCTTTCAGCCACTCAAGCTATACACAGGTTAGGGAAAGCCCTCATTTCAGAAGTGAATAAGTGAATTTGGTTTTTATTTCTTTTTTCTAAGACAATCAAGTTGGAAAAAATTGGAAAATAGCATAGCTTGGTTCTAACAACATAATAACTTACAGGATAATAGTGTCCCTTTCCAGAGTTTAGTTTTAATTAAAATTACTCGATCTTTTCTTGATAAAAACACTCCAAAAGATAGGAATAGAATGAAACTTTCTCAATATGATAAAGTGCATATATGAAAACCCCACAGCTAACATTGTACTCAATAGTAAAAGACTGAAGGTTTTCCTGCTGAGATCAGGAACAAGACAAGGATGCCCACTGTCTCCACTGTTACTCAATGTTGTGCTAGAAGTTCTAGCTGGAACAATTAGGCAAGAAAAGAAATCAAAGGCACCCAAATAAGAAAGGAAGAAATAAGACTTTTGTTCTTCATTGATGATAGGATACTATACCTAGAAAATCCGCCCCCCCCCAAATCCACAATGTTACTAGAACTAATAGATGATTTCAGAAAAGTGGCAGGATACAAGATTAATACCCAAAAATCAATAGTGCTTCTATACGATAGTAATGAGCAAACTGAGGAGGAAGTCAGAAAAAAAGCCATTTATAATAGTGATTAAAGGAATAAAATATTTAGCAATAAATATAACCAAGGACATAAAGGACCTGTATTCAGAAAACTACAAAACATTGCTAAAAGAAATGAAAGAAGACCTAAATAAATGGAAGTACATTCGTGTTCATGGATTGGAAGCTAAGTATCATTAAGATGTAAATCTACCCAAATGATTTACAGATTCAATACAATCATAAAAAAAAAATCCCAACAGCTTTTTTGCAGAATTGGAAAAATCAATTATCAAATTTATCTGGAAGGGTAAGGGCCTTAAAAAAGAAGAAATGAAGTTGGAGAACTCTCACTTCCCCCCACTTTAAATCATACTACTTAGCTATAATGGTAAAAACAGCACAGTACTAGCATAAAAATAGACAGTTCGACTAATGGAATCAAATTGAGAGTTCAGAAAAAGACCCTCACATCTATGGTCAAGTGATTTTTGACAAGGCTGTCAATCCCACCCAGCTGGGTCAGAACAATCTATTCAACAAATGGTGCCAGGATAACTGGATATTCATATCTAAAAGAAAGAAAGAAGATCCCTATCTCACACCTTATACAAAAGTTAACTCAAAATGGATCAAGGGCCTAAATATAAAAGGTAGAAAAGAAACATAAAACTTCTAGAAGAAACTATAGATCATCATCAAGATCTTGTGGTAGATGGTGGTTTCTTAAACTTTCCACCCAAAGCATGAGCAATGAAAAAAAATAGATAAATGGGACCTCCTCAAAATCAAACACTTTTGTTCTTCAAATGGCTTTGTTAACAAGGTGAAGAGATAACTTACTCAATGGAGAAAATTTTCAAAAACAACATATCTGACAAGGGTTTGATTCCATGTTATGTAAAAAGATCACACAACTCAATAGTAAAAAGATAAGCCACCCAGTTAAAAAATGGGCAAAAGACTTGAATAGACATTTTTTTTCCAAAGAGGAAATACAAATGGCCAAAAAGTACATGAAAAGATGCTCAACATCACCAGTGATTAGGGAAATGCAGAGCAAAACTACAATGAGATATCACTGCCTGCCTTACAGAATGGCCATTATTTAAAAAACAGAAAATGACAAGTGCTTGAGAGGATGTGGAGAAATGGGAACACTCCTTCACTGTTGGTGGGAGTGTAAAATGATGCAATCTCTGTGGAAGAAACTTTGTCATTTTCCCAGGAAATTAAATAGAAAACTGTTATATGATCTGGCAATTCTACTACCAGGAATATATCCAGAAGAGCTGAATATAGCCTTTGCTATAAAACTATTACAATATCACTGCTAATTATAGTCTACAAGTTACATTAGTTGTATTTTCCCCCATGTATCAGCATATTCTTAACACCTTGTAATAGAGGAACATTCTTGTATTTGTGGTATTAACCACAATCCTTGTCTACCACCAAAATCACTATATAATACAGTCCCTAGCTTATCCTCTAGCTGTCTTTCAATTAAAATTAACCTCTGTAAACTACCCCTTTGAACCACAATCACATTTATAAATCAGTGCTATTTGTTATACTCATTATAATGTGCTACCATCAACTCTACACTATTTTTTCATCTCTTCTCTGTCTGATAAAATCCTATTCCTTCATTCTTCAAGGCCGAGGTAAACTTTATCCACTAACTTGGAGACGGCTTACTTACCAGAGCCTTCATGGACATCTATTTCTGTTAGTTCTGGAAGTTAAACACCGTAGCTGTGGCCACATATCCTGAATTTTCCAGAAAAGTCCCACTTCCATAATTTTTCTCTTTGTCTGTAAAGTGAGCTTGTTATGTCTTAGACTACATGCCCCTGTTTTTTTGATTCAAAAATTCTGATTTACTGCAACACAGTCAGTCTGTATCATCAGATTAAAAAGGTGGAAAATAAAAAACATTCTTGTTAAAAGATTGGTATCCATAATTTAAAAAAATTGCTTTTTAAAGTTAACATGGTCACTATATAGAAATTAGAAGAAAAACAACAGAAATATTTATCATCACTTGCAACTGCATTCTGATATGCATATTCTTCTAGACTTTTGCTTGTGCATATATGTATATATTTATGGCTTTTTACAAAGATAAGGTTATAGTCTACCACAGTTTTATAAACTCTGCATGTGATTTGTGAGTTTGTAACTCTCGCTTCCATACCATTACTGTAAATCGGTGCACTTAGTCCAACGTATGACCATAATTCTTAAACCAATTCTTTATATTTTGGAAAAGGACTTAGGTGATATTTATTTTTCACCATTATAGAAATAAACTGCAAACTTTATTCTTCAAAAGGAATGCTCAATCTCTAAGAATTCTGAAATATAATCAAGTTACAGTAAGTAAAATGATTTGGGATAAAAAGATTAAATTATAATGTCAATAAAACTTTTCCAGTTGTTTGTTAACTTTCTTATTCCAAAACAGTTTAAAGAAATAATATATTAAAACAATTGGATAATTTATGTAGATTACAGATTTTGGGGGTAAAACTCTTACAAAGACCTCCTAAAATAAATATGCAAGTGCACATTCCATAAAAAATCCATTATTTCCCTACAATATTTATTAACCCCAGTTTTTCAAAAATAAGATGAAGGATCTGTCTAGATTAGCCTCAATATTAATTAAAGCAATCACAGATTACTCTCTGATTTTGTATCCCTCACATGATAACAAGCCCCAGAAATAATTAGAAGTTGGGGAGGCTTTTTAAAGGATATGATAAGCATTTAGAAACAGCTTGGTATTTTCGAGACAAGATTGTTCTAGACCAGACTACAGGAAAAATAAAAACTGACAACATAGTCAGCATATGTAGTTGAGATGTATTCATCTGCATATGATTTGTGAGCTTGGGTAATACATAATGTGATATAAATCAGAACAAAAATGACAAGTATGGGTCATGAATCACAGCTCTTTGCTTTCTTGTGACTCTATCTGCAGTTAGGCAGGTTCTCTTTCTGGGCTGATTTGTATCTGAAATCACACAATAATAAGCACAAAAATAGGCCAAGTATTTGATCATTGTAAGTACTCAAGGGCAAAACAAAACACACAAGATTTATCCTTAGAAACATGGGAAGGTTTAAAACTAATAATAATAATGAAAAAATATCAGCTGCCTTTTATGTTTCTTTGATTTGGAAAAGGGAAACTGTCAAATTAATTTATCATGAAGAAAGAGACTCTGGGACTTGTACTGCTACAAAAAGTAGTTCCATCACATTTAGTTGGCATTTTGAAAACAGCACCGGGAGATATTCTTGCTACTAGAAATCTCCTCAATTATAGACAAAGTAAATTCATCAGCTTTTCTGGATTTAAAGGCCCCGTGTTCAGGAACTATGCCACAAGCTATCAGGTTGCAGACTGGTGCCAAGTTAGAGTGAGAGGGATCAAGGAAAATTATTAAAAGCTAAAAAACAACAGAGCTTTAATGATCCCTTTCTTTCACATTTTATTTTTTTTATTATGGTAACATATATGTAAAATAAAATGTGCCATTTTAACCTTTTTAAGTGTACAATTTAGTGAAATAACCGCATTTAAAATGCTGTGCTGCCATCACCCCATTTTAAGTGTATAATTCAGTGAGAATAATTGCATTTAAAAGGCTGTGCATTTCCAAAACTTAGTTATCACCTTAAGCAATAAATTTCCACTCCTCTTCCCAGCTCCTGGTAACCTCTAACTTACTTTCTGGGTCTATGAATTTGCATATTCTAGCTATTTCATATAAGTGGAATCACACAATATTTGTCCTTTTGTGCCTGCCTTATCTTACCAGGTATGCCTTCAAGGTTCATTCATGTTGTCACAGTATCAGAATGTCATTCCTTTTCATGGTTGAGTAATATTCCTGTGGTGGTTTGAAGCTGTATGTACCCCCAGAAAAAAACATGTTCTTAAATTTAATCTATTCCTGTGGGTGTAAACTCATTGAAAGTAGGACCTTTTGAAGAATTACTTCACTTAAGATATGTCCCACCTCAATCAGGATGGGTCTTGATCTTATTATGGAGTCCTTTATAAGAGAATGAAATTCAGACAGAGAAAGAAAGCTGAAATCAGTGAAAACCAGAAGAGAAGGGAGAGACCAGGAGAGCTTGCCCCATGCCTTACTATGTGACAGAAGATCCAGGGATGGCTGACAGCCAGCCCCAGAATGCCACAGTTTTCCGGGAGAGAGAATCACCTTGGTGATGCCTTGACTTGGACTTTCTTTTAGCCTCAAAGCCATAAGCTAATAAATCCTCATTGTTTAAGTCAACCCATTTTATGGTATTTGCTTAAGCAGCTTAGGAAACTAAAATGATTCTACTGTACGTACAGACCACATTTTGTTTATCCATTTTTCTGTTGATGGACACTTGAATTATTTCCATCTTTTGACTCTTGTGAACAATGCTGTTGTGAACGGTGGTGGTGTGCAAGTATTTAAGTGTCCTCTGTTTTCTTTTTTTAAAGATTTATTTAATTAATTATTTATTTGATTTATTTAACCCTTTCCCCTCATTGTTTGTGCTCCCTGTCTGCTCTCTGCATCTGTTCGTTGTGTGCCCTCTGTGTCTGCTCATCTCCTTTTAGGAGACACTGGGAATGGAACCCAGGACTTCCATGTGGGAGGGAGGCACCCAATTGCTTGAGCCACATCTGCTCTCTGCTTGTCATGTCTCTTGTTGTGTCTCCTCATTGTATCATCTCATTGAGACCTCCCCTTGTGACATCTCCTTGTGTCATCTCCTTGTGTCAGCTCATCCTGCTAGCCCTTTGCATCAGTTGCTGTCTTGCTTGTCTTCTTTAGGAGGCACTGGGAACTGAACCTGGGACTTCTCATGTGGGAGGCAGGTGCCCAACCACTTGAGCCACGCCCACTCTCTAAGGGTCCTCTTTGAGAAAAGTGAAAACGTGACTTTCTCTATCTGTCCTTTGGAGGGAAAGGGGAACCCTCTCACCTCCACCTCCAAATGGGGGAAAGCAGAATGTGGGGTTTTGTGTAACTACTGGTGCCTCTCCCAGGATTTATCCCTCTTAGAAGTCCACCATCTTGCTATGTCAAAGATGTCCAATATACATTACTAGAGTGGAGAATGAGATCATCACATCTTAGTAGATTTTAGTTTATGTCTTTTAAAATTATTGCAACACTTTTTCTCCACTTGGAAATCACAGTTGCAAAAGATTTTCGTAATCTAGTCAGAATATGGAGTAACATGTACATCTTCTAAAGTTTGCCAAACCCAATAAAAATAAATGTGTTTTCTAATAAAAACACATTCTTATGACACGGAGAGACAAGTTGATGAAATATCATCCACTATGCCATATAAAAATTGACTTCTCCAGGATATGAAAACTAGCTGACAGAATTTAAATCTTTGGTATTTTCCCAGTATAACATGTGTCTCTTTTATACTTTTGAAAATCATTGATTTCAATAAGAATATTAAAAAACTGTATTCTAATCCTATTACCTCCGTTCTGACTTCAACACATCATTCTAAAATCTACCGAGCCTTGGTTTGTTTCACATGTCAAACTGGAGACACTGAACAGATGATCTGGAAAATCGGTGCTTTCCTGTTCTAATATTTTATGATTCCGTGAACATGGAGTGAGTGTAAGACACAAACATCAAGCTATTCATAGGACTATAATAATTATTCTTAGATCAGGAAAGGAACAATTACATCATGAAAAGTTTGAGGAGAAACAGAACATTAAATAAACCAGTAAGAAAAGCAGAAGCCATTGTCAGAATAAGTCAACAAATTACCACAAGGTTAAAAATTGGTGAGTTGAATCATTGAACCAAATCTAAGCTTTCATAACAACGTAGGCAGATGTCCCATCCTTTGTTTGTGTCTTACGTTTACTTTTACTTTGTTTTTTGTTCATTCAATAATTTATGTTAGAGAGGAAGAGTAAGTGGGACTTGACAATAGAATTGTTTTTATAACATTTCCAATTTGATTAGGATCAGGAAAAGAGACTTGAGGAAATGCCTACTCTTCAGAGAGTTTTGGCCCGATTTTATGGTGCAGAGCATCAAGGAAGTCCAGACTAACCTTGGAACAATAGGATCATTGACTGAGTTCTACCTGGAGATCCTAGTTTTGCAAGCATTTCCCTGTCAGGATTGCAGCACTGATCATTATTTAAACCCAAGTGCAGAACAAACTTTGTTATTCAACTCTGAAGAGTTCCACCTGGGAAAAGACCTTGTTTCTTGCATCCCTGCTCCCAAAAGGGTCTTTCACAAAGTCCTCAAGATGGCCCAACCTGTCCTTGTCCAATGGTGAGTGTGTTAGCTTTGCCAAGTCCCTTCTCACAACTGGGTTGCACTTTATTTCTGCCAGCTCAAGGGCACAGCTAACTTATCCAAGACTGCCATTGTAGTTTGTCATGGGATCTGAGATCAAATTATTAACAGCTGTGCAATATTCTAAATTAAAGATATTTGCATCTTTAGGCATTTTTAAACCAAATTGTTTTCACTATGATTACTGGGACCTATTGAAACAACCAAAAAGTGAACATGGACTTCACAAAGATCCTGTTTTAAGATTTGACAGGGTTTCAAGGGGGTGCTAATAAGGGCCATTTTCCTTAACACACATTAACCAAGTGAGCAGGGTGCAACTAAGTAGCAACCTTCAATAATCTGGCTATTTCAGTCTACACATCCAGGTGTTAGGTGAATAAATACCCAGATGATGCCCTGTGGAATAGGCATCTGTACTATGGAATGCTTCAAATTTGAAGTTTGGTTGCTGAAATTTGTTTTTATTGACACCTAACATTTACTGAATGCTTACTATTGGCCAAGCATTAGATTAATTCCTTAATAGACACAAGCTTGTTGAATTTTTCCCAGCAATTCGATGATCCTCATTTTACAGATGAAGGTACTGAGAGTTTAGCAAGATTAAGAAACCAGTTGGAAAATGTGCCACAATAATGAAAGATGTTGTTAATGGGGAAAGTGTGGGAGGGGGAAAGGGGTATATGGGAATCCCCTATATTTTCTATGTAACATTTATGGAATCTAAAGCTCCTTTAAAAATAAAAATAAAAATAAAAAAAGAAACTAGTTGGAGGTTCAATGCCAGTTAGCAGTGGTGGGGAGGAGACTAGAGTCAGACAGTGTGACACCTGTGTCCACACCTTTGAACACCAATTTATCCAGTACTGCAACTGTGCCTTTGGACCCTTGCAGCCAGGTAAAAAGGAACTCAGTTTTTGAAAACTGCTGGAATAAACACTTCATTTAAGAGGGCTCAAGAGATCATTCTTAAAATATTCTTGGATAAATGAATAGTGCTACAAATTCCCAAAGCTTTCGTGGTTTTGATATTTTTTGAGGTTACCATTGTCATTGTTCTTTAAGTAAATAAGTATTAATAATGATGTAGACTTCAACATTTATCCCTTTTTAGTAAGCGAGCTACTTCTGACATTCTTGCCTCATGCTTGCTCTAAAACTTACAGCAACTGGTATAATGCAAAAGTGCCTCTTTCTCTTAAAGCATTACTCTAGCATTTTCATATTACCCTGGCTCTTAAAATCAATTTGTTGGGGTGGAAAAGGGTGAGCTCTTGTGTATCTTGGTCTTAAAATTATGTTTGCTTTGAAAAAGGAGAGAAAGTTCTAAGGTAGAATATCAGCTTGGCTGTTGATGTCTTTTTCTTGGCTCAGACTTAGGCTATACAACAGGAAAACAGACTATTCATAAAACTCTATTATGTCAAAACCTATGGGACATCTTGGTCCTTGTTATGTACACTGGGACAAGATCTGACTTTTCCCAAGCTCTCACTCCACTCCACTTCTTTTGGGAAATGGAAGAACAAAGCCATCAAATGTTCAGAGCCGGTTTTCTGGAGTCACTCCCACCAAGGTTTCAGGTGAATAAGTGGTCTTTCTTGTGGTGCTCTCTACCTACCAACTTGGGAAAGTAGTAGGCATCAGATGTCCAAAGCTATTCAATCAGCAAACATGTGCACCCATTCTCTGTCTGTCCCTTTTCAGGACATTTGGGAAGTAGAGATGCTCCAACCTTGAATGCTGCAGAGATTACAAATTAAAGGTGGAGACAAGACAATGCATTCATTTATTTTAATAGCTTAATGCTTAAACCTGAGGTTGGGACCCAGGCTGAAAGGTCTTCTTGCTGCCAAGTCTTTCTCTGTCTTGTGGCTTTTCTTTATCCACATCTGCTCCAAATTGGAAAGCAGTGTCTTCACCGGTGAGCACCATGGTGCTAAGCTGGTCTGAGTCATGGGAAATGCCCCAGAGAGATCAGAGTCCTCTCAGTATATATTCTTTGACATTGGGTAATTAGTTTCCTAGGCTGCTCAAGCAAAATATCGTGAAATGGGTCAGATTAAACAATGGCAATTTATTTGCTTACAGTTTTTACGCTAAAAGAAAGTCCAAATCAAGGCATCATTAAGGTAACGCTTTCTCCCCAAAGACTGGCATACTGGGGGTGGCTGCTGACAATTCTTGGCCCTTAGCTAGTCACATGGCCAGGCACATGATGGCATCTCTTGGCCTTTCCCTTCTCTCCTCTATTTTGTTGATTTTGGCTTCTTATTTCCTGTGGCTCTCTCTCTCTCGCTCGCTCGCTCTTTCTCTCTCTCTCTCTCTCTGAATTTCATTCCCTTATAAAGGAATCCAGTAATAGGATTAAGACCCATCCTGACTGTGGTGGGCCACACCTTCTTAACTAAAGTAACCTCATCAGAAGGTCCTACTTACATTGGAATCACATCTATACGAATGAATTAAATTTAAGAACATGATTTAAAAATATGTTTTTCTGGGGCCCATACAGCTTCAAACCATAGCATTAGGAAAGACCAGGACTATTTCTTTATCTAACCAGAGACTGCCATATTTCAAGTACTTCCAGATCTTGTATTATCTACAATGAGAGAGAAGCATAAGCGAGCTAAGCATGGTGAAAAGGCAGTTCATTCATTCATTCAAAAGGCTTTTAGAGATTGTTCATGGGTGTAAGGCTTGGTATTGAGCACTTAATGGGAACTGAGACTGGGCTCTGGCTTGCAAGGAGCGTCCAGTTGAGCACCATGATGTAGTGTGTGAAATAGAGCACAAGGTCAGATTTGTTTAAAGTCCATCAGAGAGACAGAGTTAGAATTCTATGCAAGCACAGAAGAGGGAGGGAGGAGTTTCAACTGAGAGGTATGTGGTAGGTTGACTTATGTACCCCAGTTTAAACACATATTTCATCTTAATCCACATTCCCGAGGGTATGGACGCATTGTAAATAAGACTGCTTGAAAGATGTTATTTTTAGTTAAGGTATGGCCCAAATGAATGAAGGTGGACCTTAATAGGGGCTACTAGAGGCTTTATAAAGGGCCAGAAGCAGGAAGTCAGGGAAAATCCGGAAGAGAAAGGAGAGGACATCGCCATGTGATGGGAAAGCCAATGAACACTAAGGATTGCTGGCAAAACCAGCACCAGAATGTCACTGTCTTTGGGAAGAAAGCAAGCCATGCTAATACATTGAAGATGGGACTTCTGACCTCTGAAACCAAGAGCTAATAAATGCTTGTTGTTTAAGCTAACCTATTGTTGGTATTTGTCATAGCAGCTCAGGCAAACTAAGACAAGGTATGTGTCAGGAAAAGCTCGTAGAAGGGGGCAGCATTTGAAGCAGACTTTGAAGAACTGGTTAGATTTAAACATGCAGAGATGAGTCAGATGCAAAGGGAATGGTGTCAGCAAAAATAAGATGGAGGGAAAGTGTAGAATGGGATTGTAATATCAAACTCACTTACTATAAAATTTGGCTTTAAGACTTAACAATGAGGGGCATTCTAGTAGCATTATACAGTTTCAAAACATTTTATGCCCATTAGACTCTTGTTATATTTTATTTCTATTAAACTTCAACTGGGAGAATAAATGTGAGTGTAGTTTAACCATTCTAAAGTGCTACATTAAAGCAAGATATTAATATTTATTGCTAATAAACAGAAAGTTGAAAATATAGTATAATTAAATAAATTATAATTACTTCTTTATTAATACCATGTTTCCTCTAACCTAGCTTGATAAGTAACATAAGAGCATTAACACCACCTGATTTTAACATTAAATTTTCATGGCTCCAAGTGATTAGTTTTTAGAAACATGGAGATATAAGAAGACATTCGTATGGATTCCTATATATGTAGGAGAGCAGTAAACAATTGACCAGAAAACCATCTCAAGTGTGGATGCCTCTGAGGAGGGAGGAGGAAGACTGGGATTTGTGGCAGATCCAAAGACGTTCATCTAGAACCTTGCCACTCCTCCATTAACAGGTAGAATTGAATTCCCTTTCTCTTGAATGTGGGCAGGGTTTGTGATCCCTTGTTATCAGTAGAATGCCGCAGAAGTAGTGCCATGTGACTTTGGAGGCTAGGTCATAAAAGGCGACGAAGCATCTCTCTGGCTGGAGGACGCCTACATCCACATCTTGGGTGTGTACTAATTCTTTTCTCTTTTCTTTCATTTCTCAATAAACTTTTTTTACTGTCGTAATAAAAAAAAATTAAGCTGATGAAGTTTCTGCCTTTTGAGCAGAAAAACATCTTTGGAGCTCTGAGCCACTGTTAAGATACCTGAGCTTGCCATATTAGGAAGCTCAGGCTACCAAGAGAGGTCACATGCAGTTGTTTCGGCTGCCAAGCCCAGCTGGCAGCCCAACTGACAGCCACAATCAATTGCCAGATATATGAATGAGGACGCCTCCAGAGTGCCAGCTTCCCACAAAAACAAGATTCCAGATTCAATCCCTGGCCCCTGATAGCTAAAAAAAAAAA
>PVKH010016334.1:0-15775 GCA_004027955.1 Chaetophractus vellerosus
CCCCATATTACAACTTCCCTTCCCTCTGCCTGTCCCCAAAGTGCCCAGTGGCACCTGGCTCCACATAATTTTGTAATTTCTTCCATTGCGTGAATCACAAGTCTAGAACAGGACACCAACAAGTCCACTCTAGTCCATAGCTCTTCCCCCAATCCCTAGGAGTCTAGGATGGTGATGTCCCCTCTGCCACCAAGTGAGAGGGGGCTTATATCCCATGGATATGAAGGAAGGGATTATCCTGCCTGCAGCTGCAGGTTCTCTGGATTCCCCTGCATAGCCATTGTCCATCATCATCTCCCCACTAGGTGTCCTGGGTGAGTCCATTGAGTTATAGAGTAGGAGTTGCAGGTCCACCTAGCCTCTGGGCCCAGCTGGCATATGGACAGCCCGTAGTCTCTGGTCTCTGGAAGTACACCTAAAACTCTGGCATCACATATAGTTTCGAATAGAAGAGACAGATGGACCATGTGCAGTGAAGACGTATTTCGGTCAGACTCTGTTACTCTCAGGAGCAAGGGTTCCAAATTAGGGTCCACTGGTAAGACACCAAACTCTGGGGCTATCTGCCCTGATAGAGGACCTGGATATCTCCAAAGCCCTCAGAAGGCCCTCTGTTTGGGGTGATATCCATATTGGAAGCCTACTGGGATCTGTATAAGTATTACCTCTGGGTTGACCTCCCGACTCACTTTGAAGTCTCTTAGCCCTATGAACTCATTTGTCTTTACCATTTCCCCCTATCTCTTTCTTCGTCTCCTTGAATAGACTTAGGAGTTTTATGTGGACATCTTTGATTAGCTCTTCCAGATTCTGCATCTCTTCCAGATTTTTAACTTTTTCCTTTAATTGAGTCATATCTTCTTTCATATTTTGGCTTATAATTTTTTGCTGATACCTAGGCATCTGTCTATCTTGATGGGTTTACTTTGTTGGTCAGTTTCTCTCTCTTGCCTAGGGGTTTATTGTTGTTTGGCTTTGTGTTAAGGCTCTTGACACTTGGTTCAGCTTAATCTAAATCTTTTGACTGCCTATGTTTGATAAAAACAAAAAGGGAAAGAGAAAAAAGAGGAAAAGGAAAGAAAAAAAGAGAAAACGGAGGAAAAAACAATGGAAAAAAGTGGGAGGACCAGACTCCTTTCCAGGCCAGCTGTTCTGCTTGTCCTGTAGGCACACTGCACCCCGCCCCCTGCCTGGATTCCCCTCACTGGTCACCCATGCCACTTGCCCTGTGGCCCCTCTGATCCCCCAGCTGGGCCCCCCTCCCTTTCTGACCACCCATGCCACTTGTCCCACAGCCCTGTCATTTTCTCTAAGCCGGCAAGCCTGCCTGTCTTCCCACAGCTCCTTACTTTTCCTTTTTATTCAGATGAGGAAATATGAAATAATGGTGACACATGGATCTCTTGTTGCCCAATTCTTTTGAATTGCTAGATGTACTTTGGAACAATTAACCCAAAGTCATATAGAAACTGGGCAGCTGTCTATTTCAATTACTCATAATAAGGAGATAGAAATAAATAGCCAGGGTTCCATGGGTATTACTGCCCATGGTATGGGGCAGGCCAGAGTGGGTGCAGCAGTCAATTGACCTAGCTGGCTAGTTGGTAAAGAAAGCCCTTAATCACCATCAAGAGACAATGCAGTATAGTGCAAGGCCATCAAGTGTGGGAGACATTTGGGTTCAAATGATGCCTCCGTCACTCCTGGGTCACTTTGGTCATACAACCTCTCTGAGTTTCATTTTATAATGTGTAAATAGAGATTGTGAGAACCTATCCTACAGAGTTGCTGTGAATATTGATGAAAATAATCATCACAAAATGCTCAGCACACAGTAATGTTCAATAAATGGTAATTATAAATAAGAGCCAGAAAAAATTAAAACAGGTCAACTATTGAAAATAGTTAAAATCTTTATGGAAAAATAATAATCTGCAAGGGTTTTTATAAGTCAGTCAGTGAATTGTTGCAGAACATGACACATACAACTCCCAATTACTGTCATCCACTTTTTGAGCTGATTATAATTATCTTATTTACTGATCACTCCTTCTACTAATGCCTCATTACTCCCAATGTCATTCCTGATAATGCTCCTAAGGGGTCTGTTTATTTGTTTTCTATTTCTAATTTGAGATGCACGGTCTCTTTCTAATATAAAAGGTAGTATGCCTTCTTTTAGTTTGGATATAAAAATTCTACTTTAGTACTCTTATCTATTTTAGCCTAGTCTTAGCTGATTAGAAAGTTGCAAATTATGCTTGTCACATTACATCCATAATACTTTGCCACTCATTGATGTTTTGAAGTTACTTGGAATGAGTGTTTCTTGGTTCTTAAAGCAGCCAGTGTGTTTGCTCAGCCTTTTCTTTCGAGAAGCCCTGCTCCTATAGCCTACAGTAGCAGCCCCTCTCTCTTTTTGACTCTTTGTTCTAGTAGAGTCTCATGATAGCATTTTAGTCACCTGGAAAGCCATCTCTAGTAATATAATTTTCTTTCATTCCAACATTTATTGAGTGCCTACTATGCCCCAATTACTATTCTGAGAGTAAAGTATAATGCATTTGTAATTGCCTGGTGCCATATTTAATATGTTCTGTATAATTGCATCAATTCTGAGCAACAATTTGTGAGATAGGAACTTTTAGTGCCCCTATTTTATAGAAGGGAAAAATGAGACAGAGAGAGAGAGGTTAAGTAATTAGCTCAAGGAACTCAGCTAGTGAGAGGCTAAGCTAGAACCTAAAATCCAATCTGTCTGATGGTGAGTCTAGCTCTTAACCACCACACCAGTGTTTCTCAAAGTAAAATCCAGCTGCCATAGAATTACCTAGGAATATTATTAAAATTACAGGTTGGAGTTATGCCCTAGACCTACTGAGTCTCAGTTTGCATTTTTACCAAATTCTCTGGGCAACTCCTATACACACTAAAGTATGAGAGCCACTGACAAGGGTTTTTTAGATTCTAACTGTAAGAAAATGAGGCTGAGATTGGAAAGCCATTCTTTAAGGCAAAGGTGAACTTTCAAGAAAGAAACTAGATAAGGGCCGACCCTTTAAGAATGAGGTGCAAGAGATCATCTAGGATAACTCTAAAGAAGAGTTATATAATTAAAATATATGTGACCTCTACTTCTGTACAAAACTGTACACAAGGAATGAGATTTCACAATACAGCTACAGACAGGGCAGTGCTAAGAGTCACTTTCTAGAATTTTTGGGGAAAAAACCCCCACAAATAAACCAAAACCATGCTTCCAGAAAGAGGGAACTCCAGAATTTTCAAAATGTGGTTAGAAGGGGGTCTTGGAAACTTGTTTATTTGGGTTGGCTTTGGGAGGGCTGATAAAGATGAAAAGGACCATGCCTTATACCATGACAACTTTCCAGTCACGGTCAATCAGTGACTCTCCAGCATCATATGATGGCAGTGAGAAGGTGAATTAACTTGCATGCGGCTGAAATTTATAAATCCTTATAACTGACATGACAGGGGCCAAAATGCCAGTGTAAGCCCCCTACAACCAATTATGCCTGCTGTGAAAACATCCTCCCCCAGGTGATCTGGGCCCAGAGTGGGTTTCCTGAGTCCTGAGGAGCCTGGGCCAGCTTTCCTCTGGCCTGTTGATGGTGAATTACCAGTGTCAGCTTTGTGTACTGAGGTGAAGCTTTTCTTTTCCTGTGACCATGCCCCAATGTGAATGAGAACATTGTTTAAATGCAAATCCTGTATTGAAACAAAGACAAATCTGCCTCTTCATTGGAAAAAAAGAGAATTCTTTAAAAAAAAAAAAAAAAGATAAAAGCAAAACGCAACAAGAAAAAAGTAAACCTTAGAGAAAAAATAATCAGTATCCCACTGTTTGAAGAACTGATTGCCTTTTTAAACATGTAATATGAGGCAAAGCTTAGAATGAGAGGAAACATGTAACATACACTTCTGCTTTTTTGAGCTTTAGTACTTTTTAATTAGGTTTCTAAAAGACTGAAGAGAGTATAGTTAAATGCTAGCTTCAGCCAAAGTCCCTCTGACTTTTCTTCCCATAGTTTTATGAGATTCTTTATTTTGAAGCCCCGCAAAGTAAAAATATTCATCTTGAAACAGGACAGAGCTTTTGACTCCTTCTCTTCAGCATAAGCACTTCCCAAGGACACCAACTTACAACATCAGCCTTAATTCCCTTGCTTCCTGCAAGGCTGCCAATTGGTCAAGGTTATCATTAAGTTTCTCTACATTGCTGCCTCTCCCCACTCTCCATTTATGCATTCTCTCCTTTTTCCCTTGCCCCTTGCTCTTGGTAACTTTCCAAGTCCCCTTGTCTTCCAAGGGTAATAATATTGATGGTAGCTGAGCACATCTGTTGATTTTTGCTTGTCCATCAGCCTTTCTCCATGCTCTGGTAGTAGAATCCCTTTTCCATTTGGTAATCAACCCATGTGATACTGGTGAGGCTATTAATCAAGTGGAGACTCTGGACCCTGACCCACAGGCAAATGCATGAGTGGGTAATGATGGAGGCAGGACCAACAGTGTCTCTCTATGAATGAATAAGAGCCCTGGGGAGAAGGATTCACTGTCTTCTTTTGGAATAAGTAGCTACAAAGATGACTTCCCTCCTTCACTGGAAACTCTAGCTGTGAGAATGATAAACTTGAGGCTACTAAGGCCATACTGACTGGCCTGTGGACAGAGCCAAAGCAGAGAGACAGAGGGCTTTGCATCATTTGCTTGGATTTGGCCATGTCTGAAGCCCGCCCCTCACCTCACCTTCTTAGCTTAAACTAGTTTGAGTTGAGTTTCTGTTACTGGCAAGTGAAAGAGTTCTCAGGATTCAACTGCTTTCAAGGATTTAACCATCTAGTGAGGGAGGGAATACATAACAGTAGAGGAAGGCAGACTGAGATATGTGCATGGGAGGTAGTCCCAGAAATCTCTCAGGGAACGTAAAACAAAGAGGATGATTAATTCCAATTGAGGACATTGAGGCAAGTTGTGATGGAGGGAGAGGAGGTACAAGAGAGTAAGCAAAGTTTTCAGTGGGGGTGCGGTGGAAGGAGGTGGTTTTGAGAAAGGGTGTTACATTTAGAGGGCACAGCATAAGTGAAGGCCCAGCATGTTCAAGGATTGGTGACTAGTTCAATGAGACAGGACCTCAAGTATGTAGATGTGTATCTGGAGCAGAAGGCCAGTGAGCTGGAGTCAGGTTTTCCGGGGCTTTGGAAACCATTCTAAGACATAAAGCCATTATTCCCTATACAGTGGGTTGCTGATGATGTTTTTCACAATAGGATTAACATGATTGTACCTACATTTTAGGACGGAAACCCTGGCTCCCTCACTGTACTCAGTCATAATTTCCTAGAGTTTGGCCTCGCTGGCCTTCTGAGTAAATACATTTCCTCTATTATCTGTGCTTGGCATCTCATTCCACTCATACAAAAGGTGCAAAATCTGAGCAATGAGTTTCTGAAACAATTCTGAGACTTGATCAGAGGGTAAGATTAGAGAAGGAAGCATACCCTGGTCATCAATCCCACGGGCATTGGCACCAGCTGTGACTTTGGATAAGTTACTTGAAGTAGCAGACCCGGTTGAGGCTCCAGCCATATCCCCTAGACCAGGCAGGTGATGAAAATGTTGGCTGCAAACAGCTCACAGCTCTGCTAATAGCCCACAGCTGACCCCTTCTCCCAAGAATTGGCCTGGGCTGATGGGACATGCCCAGGAGGTTAAGTTCCCACCTTCACCCCAGTTGGCCTGACCCCAATCCTTGTCCACAGGCAATGACTGACTGACGTGGGTTATGCCAAAGCAGTTCAACCTGTTGTATTCTTTGTGTCTGATCACTTGCACAAGAAAACCCAGTTTAGGCTCTGCTTCTGGAGAACATGGCCTAAGACACATGTGCTTATCATTTGAGAAATTGGGTTATTGTAAGGATTAAATGCCGTAATTTAAGTAATAAAAAAGTAAATAAATAAGAAGTTAATATAAGTAAAATAGAACCATGCCTGGCACAAAGTAAGTGTTGCATAAGTGTTTGCTATTATTGAAGTTATTTTCTCAAATATCATATGAATCTCTTTGCTCCTGTCTGATCCTACTGCCATTGTTATGGAGCTACTGTAAAGTAAATCTACTGCACAGGGAAGTGGTAGAGTTTAAATGAGAAAATACACATAAGGCACTTAGCTCATATCTGGTAAGAATCCATAATCTTTAGCTTCCCTCCCATCCCCACCCTCCAACATTTCCTGACTTGAAATAGGTACCAGAGATACTCAAAGGGTCTCATTTACTAGTCGGCCTCCTTCAATTAACAGATGTAGCTTACTCCTCTTATTAAACTCCCAGTAACAGAGCTTCTCTAACAATATTATCCTTGCCCGCCTCGCAAAAGCATTGTGTTCCCTGCATGTATTATTGCAACGTGTACCTTGCAGTATACATCTGTCAAACCGTGAATTGATATTAAATGCTATGACATAAATTACCAGCCAGGAGACACCTCCTCAACGGGTTAGTGGCCTCTGTTCCGTCAAAGCCTCCACAGTCCCCGTGTGCCCACTCATGTTTATGAAGCTCAGGCCCAGGATGAAAGCCTGCGTGCAGAACACAAGCCGAGAGCGTGGGGTGAATGCCAGAATAAAGCAGAGCTTGGACCCAGTTATGTAAACAGATCTTTCTGTTTCCTTGATCTTTGCAGGGAAAAAAAAAGATTTTTCACCATGCCTCTTTCAGTTCAAGTTCAGGAGTTTCAGTTTCTTGGGCTCCTTTTGAGGTTTGCCATAGTTCAAATGAATAAAACAGAAAATATGTCAGATATCTCCTGGATTCCCACAGAAAGCAGGCAGAAAGCATTTACTTGGTGTGTTTGCTCGGTGTGGGTAGGGGATCTTACCCAGAGGTCTGGAACACTAGCAGAAAAGCATGTGTGGTGTGCATGTGCATTTTAACTCACTCTGAGCCACTTCTGTACTTTCATTTTAGTTTACATTTACGTTTTTCCTCCCAGTTTTGTTCACCTTTTATAAAATGGTTGGAGAGTTTTTCCCCATTGAGGACTTAAATTTGTTTTTATTGCAAATACAAGACACCAAATGAAGCCTAAAATGCACTTTTTAAATCATGACTTTTCACAGTGATTTGCTAAGACTGCAATTTCTCCTGATTTATAAAATCCCATTTAATTGCTTTCAAGCATCACAGTTATTAGGCTGTTTAAATAGGCAGGAAACAAACATGGTTTTACCTGAATTTCTTTCTTAATATTTGAACTGCTACTCGTTTTATGATCCTTTCGTGTAATTAGATGGCTTAGTTGAGGAAGGAGTGCCCTGGCTGAATTAAAAAATAAATATCAATACAAGATAGAATGGTTAGAAATGAATAAGGAATTGTCTTTAAATTGTAATAAGTTTTAAAAATTATATTTGGTATTCTTATAATATTTGCTCTAAGAACATATATTCAAGAAGAGTGGAAGAAAGACCATAATATTCATTATAACTGTACCTTTCTAGAATGTTCCTTCCTTCCAAGCACTAAAAATGCTTCAGAAACACAGCAGCTGAATCAGTAAAGGGTAGGGAATGGGTCTGTTTAATACCCAACTTGAAAGGAAAACTGTTCTTGGGTTAGGGGAAACTAGAGGATGAATACTACAAGACCAGGATGGTGAGTTGCTATTACAGCCTTCTCAAGGGTACAGAAAAGGAACTGTGTACTTTATTTGTATTTATCCAACATTTATTATGTACCTTCTACCTGCAAATCTCTGAGTTAGGTACAAAGGAGGGGCTAAAAACAAGGACTACCACATAGTCCCTGGTCTCAAGGGGGATGAGGATCCCATGGTGAGGCACAGTAGGATGCTCACACAGTAGGGCCACAGCTGAGGGGTCCAGGGTGGGATCAGGGAGAAAATCTCTGAGAGTGATCTGAATATGAAATTACCCAGCATTTCTGTTGAATGCACAGCCAGTGGTCACTTTCCAAGCCTGCCAGGTAATCAAGTCCATGTAGAGAGTCCTGCTGGGAGAGCAGTTGTGGCTTCTGCTGGAGTCCTCCCTCCATGTTGTTCATCCTTCCATTCAGCAAATTCTTCTTGAGCATGATGAGAAGTCACAGTGCTAGACAATGAAACAAATGGGAGTCAGGTTAGGAGTTGAGAACAGAGAAATGAATCAAAGACAGCCACGCTGCTTACATTCTGGTGAGTGAAATGGATATTTAGTAATTACTGACAAAATTCATTGCTTGAACTTGCGATAGGCACTTCTGAGAAGTAGAGTGCTACGGGAGGACCTAATCTAGGCTGGGGTATCAGGATCAGCTTCTGAATGGAAGCCAGCTAGGTGGAAGAAGGGAACGCATCTGGGTGGAGAGAATGGGCTGTGAATGGCCTGAGGGGGTTGGAGAAACTAAAAGTTGGGCAGTGTGGCTGGAGTGCACCAGGTGAAAAGACGAGGCTCTGTTGGTGCTCAGGCTGCCCTGGGGAAGGCCCTCAGAGGGCACTTCACCCTAAGAGTAATAGGAGGCCTCTGAAGGGTTATAGCAGGGCAATGACCTGATTACATTTGCATTTTAAATGTCCTCTGGGTGTCAGGGTGGAGAATAGCCTGAAAGGGCCTGGATCGAAGACTTGGCAAGGAAATAGAGAGAAGGGGCTTTTGGGTGCAGACTTGAGAGAGGTTTCAAAAGGGGGATTGCTGGCAGGACGGAGCACTGGCTCCCACTCCCTTTCCCCCACTTTCAGGACAGCGTTCTTGTTCCTGTGCTGCCCTGGAGGAACCGCAGGCTCTAGGGAGGGCAGTGGGGAGACAGCAGTGCTTCTACGGACTCCAGTCTACTAAAGACTCGAAATAGTAAAAAAAAAAAAAAAAAATCAGATCAATGATTAACTGAATGGTTGGTGACCTGGAAATGTGTGTTTGGATAATGGAATTGCATCCCCTATTCTGTAATAAGGAGATTGTGGAATGTACGGGATACATGGCATAAAAATAAAAATATTAATAGCTACAGTGTATTGAAATAGATGCTGTGCTATATACCTGATATGAACTCACTTATTTAATCTTTATATAAAGCTTGTAATGTGGATGCTTATTATTACAGTAATACCAGGTATAATTGAGGCTTAGAAAGAATAATGAATTTGCTTGAGATCACAGTTAATAAGTGGCAGGGCCCAGATTTGGCCTCTGGTCTGTTTAACTCTGGAGTCTGCATCTCATCCACTCCCCTCTGCTCACTGCTTCTGTGAAAGGCCAAACAAAATGCCACAAATCATTTCTTGATGATAACAGGAATTTTCCTCGTCATTAAAATGGGGTCAATTGCAGGTAGCTATTAATATTATTATTTAAGAGGGCCGGCTCGATAGCCCAGTGGATAGGGCGCCGGCATACCACATGGGAGGCCCCTGGTTCGATTCCCGGGGACCTCTCCTAGCGGGCAGACCGCCTTGAGAATGGCAAGCCGCCATGGGTGGGCCGGAGCCGCCGTGGGCAGGGCAAGAAGCTGCCACGGACATGGCAAGAGCCGCCACGGGCAGGGCAGGTCGCCCGCGGATGGAGCGCAGCCAGCCACCCACGAACTGAAAGCCGGCCGTGAATGGACGCAGAGACCGCCCACAAGTGGGGAAAGCCGCGCCTGCGCAGTGACCACTCTCCGCGCGTCGCCGCAGCGGGGGGAAGGGGAGATATGTAATAAAATAAATAAATCTTTAAAAAAAAAATATTATTATTTAAATTCTTATTTTTATTATGCCAGTGAATTTCTTAGGAAATGACTTCTTGTAATTTGTACATTTGACTTAGGTTAACTGAGAGTTCACTAAATGGACCGGACTGAGATTAGAACTAAAATGTTCTTATACTCATTGTTTCCATATCAAGATAGTAACAGAAGAAAATTGGGAGAAAGACAACCAAACCCAGAGCTTTGATATTCATTAACATGTACTATATTAGTTGAAGAAAGCATCAATTTAGATTACGAGCTGAAAAGCTCAAGTTTTCAATGAAAACAATGTAATCCATGATTTTTTTACCCCACATAGTTCTACTGTGTCTGAGAAAAAAAATGTGACAGGAGTAAAAATAAAGGGGAAGCTGACTGACAGTTTGCCTGGAAACAAGGAGACACACTTTCTATCATAAGCAGAAGGGGGCTGGGGGAAAGAGATGTTGGCATATTGGAGCAAGCACACACTTTGCAGGTGGTTTAGACCCAAGATCAAATCTCAGCTCTGTCTCCTAAGAACCTTGGCCTTTGGCAAGTTTCTTACACTCTCTCAGCTTTAATATTCTCATGTATAAAATTCAAACGTATACCTACATAATAAGACTGTTTTTAAAGATTTAATGAGATAGCAATAACATCATTGTTATTTGGTGATGTTTTATTATGGGTTGGGCACTGCTTATTTTACATAATCCCAAAGGAAAAAAAAAAGAACTATAAAGTATCATTATCCCATGTGTGAAAGCATAGAGAGGCCATGCTACTGTCCAAGGTCATTGCGTTTTGAGAAAAGGGAACTGTGATTGACTTGGGTCTGTTCTGACTGCCAAGGCCAGGCTCCTCAACATTGTACCAAAAGCAGTTTCAGTGTCACCGTAAGAGCTCCTTTTACTGAACATTCTGTACCACGCCTGTGTTTAATGCTTTATGCACATTATTTCCTCCAGCAACAATTTTATGAGGTAGGTGTGATCATCCTCACTTCATGGAGAAATAAGTTTTGAGGCTCTAAGATACTTAAGGCATTTGTCCAAGACCACAAAAGATAGGTGATGGAGCTGATATCTGAATTCAGATCTGTCCTAAAACTACGTCATTTCTCTTCCATGGCATATTTAATAGGGCTAGCCTAGAGCTTACCATGTTGTAGGTGGTGGCTTTTATTGAAACTGGTGTGTGTGTGTGTGTGTGTGTGAGATCAGCCAACATCTCCACAGAATAGCTTGACAGTAGTTCCTCTAGAGCTGAAGAGGTGAGAAAACTCCATTAGCTACTCTGGGCTAGAGGAGTTCCATGCCATCCTTCCCTCCTTAAACCCAAAAGTTTCCCTTACATAACCTTACATGGTAGCCCATCCTGAGAGTTATAAAGGAGCATAAATGCTGACAAATCTAGTTAAACTTTAGTGTTCACAATGCATGAAATGAGTATCAATCATTTATACATTGTAGGATTCTAGGTCCTCTTGGAGATATTTGCAAATTATATATTTACCCTCTGCTAGGACCTCCTCCCAAAGGACTGCCTACAGTGGTATTCAGAAATATTGTTTTCAACAGGATTGATGTGGTAGGGCCAGGATGTGGCTGATGCACCCTGATTTTGATATCTTATGTTATAAAACTGATCCTCTACCCTGCTGGCCCATTTTATGGGCCTTTCTGGGCACCAGAAGCTTTAGAAAAGAAAAACTCCACACTATTATTTGCTAAGCGTCATTGTCCTCACCATGTAACTATCAAGTGGAAATCTGTTGGCCCGGAAGGTTAGTCCCAATCTTCCACTACTAACCAGCTGTTTAACCTGGAACAAATCACTTTACTTCCTTGGGTCTCAGTTTTGGTAATGGCAAAATGAGGTGATGACCTGGATGACTTCTAAAACTAATTTTAGAACTAACAAGGAATTTGAACTTGTTCTTTTCTTCCGTGAAGATGCTCTTCTTGCTACTCAGGTGAGGTTAGATCCTTGTTATGAGTTAAGATGGAAAATGTGCATAAAACCTGAATCTCAAGGCTTTTTTTTTTGTTCCTGTCCAAAAGTTAACTGTAAGTTACCATCAACACCAATATTGATGTGAGAATCTTGTCTGCTTGACCTTCTCTGAAGTTCTTAGCCATCTAGACAGGTTGCTTTAAAAGCAAAGTGTATTTGTCTAAATTCAAGTTTATCAGAAATGATGCTTAGCCTTTTGCATGAAAAAAGTTATTGTTGGATCATAACAATAGCAATTGTAAATAGAAAGTTAATTTTAAAAGAGAATTGTTCTAGGCAGAAGAAAAGAGAAAAAACGGGCTATTTTGTATTTTCTCTCAAAAGAAGCTGACATTTTATGGGTGAGGTACTATAAGCTAATTTAAAATATTGCTCTGAGAGAAGAGGATTATAAAATTGAAAGCAGAATAAGAAGTTCTTTGGCATACCTTCATTCATAGTAAACAATTTTCAGTGTGAGGGAAAAAAAAGTCATTCAATTTTAATTGAGAAGCAAAATTGTTTCTTTTTGCTGACATATCTTTCTCATAACTCAGAAGAACTATAAGCACATTGTATATTTGACCATTATTTCCTAAAATTAAAACTTTTATTACTATTGTCTAACAAGCTTAATTTGTCTCAAAAACTGATCTTCAAAGGGGACAGACTCTCTAAGCAAAGGCCCATTTTGTCCTCCATCTTTCCTAGTACTTGTTTCTGGATTTTGAAAATATTCAATATTTTGGCACAAATTGTATCTAGAAGCACTACATGAGTATACTTGGATTTGTACAGCCCATCAGTTGAGAACATCTCAATAGTTTCTGGTGATCACAGACTTTAATAGATTCAGCAAGGGATGGATTGACTATCTGGTGTTAAAATTAGTTCAAATTACCCTGGATAAGAACACACCATCAATTCAACTGACTGAGAGCCACTTAGTAGGTCCTGGTGGATGAGCTATTTCTGATTCTGCCAATATTATAAATGATTTGTAGGAAGAGCCAACATGCTGTTTAAAAAGTCTGTAGACACAGCGTTGTAAGATATCATCAAAACTGCTGGAGTCAGAAAATAAAATAAAGATGATTTAGAGCCTCTAAGGAAGTTAGAAGTATTATTAAACCTAAATAAGATTCACCACAAAATGAAAATGTATAAGCTTGTGCATAAGAATCACAAGCATAAATATTATTGTTTAGAAAAGCTAAGACTCAGTGGTATAAATACTATTGTTTGGGAAACATAAGAACTTAAGTAAATGTAAATGGTTGATGCGCCAGGGTGGGAAAAAGAGAAGTAGAAAAGAATCCTTTGGGGAGGCCAATTAAAGAAGAATCACACTGCAAGAGCAAAGATCCTTTTGACACTTGCCTGCCTTTAACCACTAGACACAGAAAAAGTATTTGCAACTGCCTTTGCATGAGCAATCTGTCTTCTTTGAAGATTAGTTTCTGAGACCTAATTAGTTATATACAGCAATACTGAATGGAAAGAATTCTAGGGCCAATACTATCTAGATCAAGATCTAGCCCTATCAACCCAGATGCGTACTCATACACAATCTAAGAGAGTGTGCTCTGAAGTTTAAGAGATTATGTTAACAGAGCAGTTTCTAAAGCCTAGACCCAAAGTGAGACAATGAACAAACTTTTGACCTGATCTCCTTAGTCCAGCACAAGTTGAGTGCAGTCAGCAGACTGTAGACAAAATATATCATGAATCACTCATCAAGGCAGGTTTAGCTTCACAATCATTTTATTTGCAAACATTAACTTTAGGTTAAAGTCCTCACCTCATTGTGGCAGAAGAATCACTTGAATGTAAATATTTTCATAGGGATTTTGTAAGATAGGATTAATTTCTTCTATAAGAAACTAACTTCTAAATCATGTATGGTTTATTATTTTTCCCCAAGCCTTCATTATAATCATGCACACTTTATGGTTGGACCCACACATGTGAAGTAAATGGAAGAACTTAAACCACTGAGACCACATGGGAAGAAGTGGCATGTCTAGAC
The DNA here is from genome assembly GCA_004027955.1 of Chaetophractus vellerosus. Taxonomy (NCBI): domain Eukaryota; kingdom Metazoa; phylum Chordata; class Mammalia; order Cingulata; family Chlamyphoridae; genus Chaetophractus; species Chaetophractus vellerosus. The sequence continues at coordinate 13,757 of PVKH010016334.1, forward strand.
TTTCATAAATATTTATTGGCACCCAACTGGGCACGAGGCCTGCTTTCAGTGCTAATAGAGATGCAAAGATAAATTGACAATGCCACTGTACTCTGCTTTAGTCAAATAGCTTCTGTGGGAAGGTGTAGAGTTTTATGTTTCTTGTTTTAAATTTTGACCTGGGGGTAAGAAATACATCAAATGGGAGAAATAAAAAAGGAATTACAGATGTTAAGCCTGAAAAAGATGAGACTTGGTGAAAACAAGGTGGTAAACTGCAAACCCATGAGGGCAGATATCAGGTCTGTTTTATTTTTCAGCTCCTTACATCCTGGCATAAAGTCCATATTCAATACTTTTCTGTGGAATGAATTTCTGAGGGGAACTCAAGTTAGATATGTTTTGTGCAGTTCAAAGGAGCAGAGCAAGGACAGAAGTTGTGTAGCTACTTGATCTGTCTTAATATAAGGAAGAACTTTCTAACACTGTTTTGTAAGGGTAGAGGCTGCCTGAAAAGTATGGAGTTTACTAAAAGGAGAAATATTTGTCCAACCAAAAGTTGGGTAATTATTTTAGAGGAAATATTTGCTTTGGGTGGAAGAGTGAACTTAATAATTGCTAATATTCCATAATATTATAATTAACTTTCCTTCATTATTTTTATATCAATTATCTTGAAAGTTTATAGGAAAACGTACTTGCAATTTCTTTTGATTTTGCTTTTCACTTATGTTTAAAAGAATAAAGCCTGATCACACACATAAACAATCTTGACTTGGATTTGTGCTTCTGCTGGTTGATTTATGCTTCTGCTGATTTTCTTTCTCAATGACGAAAATGGTTCATTAACAAACTCAAGCATAGAAATCCAGTCTTTATACCTTTCCATAAATACAAAAATATAATATTTGACCCATGCTGCTCAGATCAAAACATCTTTAATTAACAACTTGGGCTTTAACTACTTTAGGGAGCCTACTCCCCACAACTGTGGTTCGCTGTGCAATTTTCACCCACATTCAGATTTTACACTACCATCTTCTGTAGACTGACCTTCAGAAAGCAGGCCAGGCAGCTGCTTGTGATTCCAGGCCAATGGGCAGAGTGTCTCCTGCTACTCTCGCAGCTGCTTCCAGAACAGTTAGAAATGTTCAGGGATCCCACAAGTCAACAAACACAGGTACAATTGCCAGCTGGACCTGGAAAAGTGGAAGGCTCAGAATTAAGAAGGAACTTGGTGAACTGCCTCAAAACTAGTTGGTTAAAATCAGACCTTATGTTCATGACAGAAAAAAAGCAAAACCGAATCAGTGAATAAAAAATCCACAGAAATTAAATGTTTGTATGTAATTTACAAGTGCTAAGAAATTATTTCTCAAAATTGTTTTATGCTAGTTTTATATCATTAAATATTTAAATTAATGACCTCAATATTGTATTCCGTTATGTTTACTTTAACAACATTAATCATCAGTTTTCCGTGATACGATTTACAATTTTTATATTTGAAATTATATATAGGAACACATACCAGGCTGATTGACATATAGATTAAAACCTCCTGACCCAAGCCTAAAATATTTTAAGTTGTCCACATTTGAAGGAAGCATCTGGCACCACAGTGTGATGTGTTGATGAAACAACAATAGTAAAAATAATCATAAACATTCAAGCAAACATTATGTGTTAATCTGTGTGCTTTTAGTACCTCAACAAGATAGGTTTTATTCTTATTCTTATTTTCAAAAGCAGAAGACCAAGACATAAGCAACTCACACAAAGTCACACAGATATGAAGTGGTAGAGCTGGGATTTGAACCTCTTAACTACTGCGATCTCCCACATTTCTATAATCAGAGAATGAAAACACTAAGAGGATTATTTAGCATCGTGCTCACATATTATTGAAAAGGAGACTAAGCCCCAGAGAAAGGGTGTGATTTCAAAGCAGGTCTTCAAACTCTCAATGACAGTGCTGTTTCAACCTCCTTCCACCATAGTTAACCCGTTTCCTAGGACACTGGAGAAATATCACCAAGT
>PVKH010016335.1:0-15773 GCA_004027955.1 Chaetophractus vellerosus
TAATAAGTTCTTAATATATATTTATGTTTCATATCTATATGTCTATATCTCTGAGGAATATAGGTAGACATGTATATAGAAATACACATGTAGATTTGGTAATTTAGATATTATTGAATATATAACACTTTCTTCAGCCTAGATTCCCTCCTTTGCCTTCACAGCTAATTTCTATTCATAGTTCAAGTATCAGCTTAAACATGACTTTCTATAGGTCCAACTAAACTGAGAACTCTCATTCCTTCTTCATAACACTCAGTATTTTTGTAATTACCTAACAGATGTATTCATGTAATAAATATTTATATCTGTGTGCTGGCAAAGTCAGGGACACACCTAGTAGCCATCTCCTAGCCCTCACCTACTTCTTACCTGTGTCTGTCTCCATTCTGCAGCCTGGGGGAGATGTGAGGTCTAATGAAAATGCCTGACCATATCTTAAGCACAGAAACCAGGAACAAGCAGTTCCAGCTTCTAATCAGGAGAACTGTCAGTGGGAATTATCATAGATCTCCTGAGGTCATATAAATACCTTATCACGGAATAGCACAGATTTGACTTTTCCATTCTTACATGAGTAGGGGCACGTAGACTTGCCATCCACCGACTTTGCCCAAGCAGTTGGCTTCCTCAGACCGGCCATGGTGAAATCACTTCACCTGCTCTTTTGGATCCTTTGTGCTGTATAGGTAATACAGCAGCCATTTGCTGAAAGTGTCATTCGTGCCTGAGCCTGTGTTCCCACAACGTACCACATAGCAGCTCAGTCTACACTGTGAACTGTTTGGGACACTGGTTCACACTGATAAATGTCGTGCTCCAACTAGACAATTTCCCTATAGTTACGGAGCTTCAGTGTCTAGTGAGGAAAATGGCTTTAAACCTTCTGTGAAAAGTGCTCAGAAGATATCCACGGTGCTATGAAGGCTTATAAATTAAAGACCTGATCTTGTCTGGAATCAGTGCAGAAATTACTCTCAATTGAAAATAATTTTATGATGAAAATTTTCCCCAATTATTAAGATACTTAAGGGAGAAGAAAAAGATATTTAAGACTTGACATTCTGATATAACAAGTATGACTCAACACTTGATCCTGATTTGAATTTTTAAAACTTTTCTCAGCATCACCTTTCCAGGCCCTTATATATATTATCTACATTTTCTGTAAAATTTGCTTTTGAAGAGTAGGTTGGCTAAGTGAAAGTAGAGGAGATAATATGAAAGTGATCTCCTTCAAATTTACCCTTAATTTTATTTAGTTTTTACCATTTTCCTTAGCAGTTAATTATGTTTCAACTTTGAATACTGCTTGCAATGACCATCAGATCAAGTAATTTGGAGATAAAAAAGAAAAATCCAAATCTCTGTACTCATATTCAAGCCAATGCTAGCAGCCAATTTTGAACTAAAGTTTGCAGTAGGTTCAAGGCTGCTTTATGATGTTCAGATGCAGATGTCCTCAGCATGGGATCTGGGCCTGCTATGACTTTCACCAAAAAACTAATGGCTTAAAAGGATGAAGATGGTTACATTTTAGAGAGGTTTCTGAGACCTTTGCCAGCTGGTAAAGCAGAACCATTTAAAAATACAGTCCCAGAAATACTTTCAGGAGAGCTGTCAGATTTTAACATCATAGAGTTCCTCAATCATTGTATTCTTTAATGCATGCCAGAAAAGAATAGTTTGGAATTAATGAGGATGCAATTGCTTACTTTCCCTGGTTGCGAGCAGCTCTGCCAAGTCTGGGTTGTGTCCTCCCCGTTCATTTGCCAGATTAAAAAAAGACCTCTGTATATTTTATCTGAATACAGTAACCTGAACACTTTCTTTTCGTGTTGTAGTGCTATGAGCAGAAATAATTCTTTCATTTTATTTTTCAGACCCTTAGTTTCACCCAAATTTGTAAAATCACTGTTTCCCAATCATGTTACATGCACACCTGCTTTCTTTTTCCTTTCATGCTGTTTTATTCCTTGGAATGCTTTTACATTTATACTCTGAAATTTTTTTCCAGTAACATCCAGTCTCCATGGCCCAGCTCAAGTTCCTCTACTCAACCTATGGTGATCATTCTATCTTCCCATCTATCATCTATCACCTATTTTGCCATTGTACAGCAAATATACTATAGATTATACAGAGTATCAAATCATTGCCAAGTGTTTGAGAGGGATTCTAATATAAAGTAGAATATATATGTAATATTTTATAGCAAATATGACTTAAGCACAAATAATATAAAGTGAGTACAGAAAAAATTCTGTAATCATTCCATTTAATCTGGGTCATGTTGGCATAGAGTGGCTTAGATCAGTAATTATTTTGAATTTATCTGTACCCTTAGTTTTATTAATTAGATTATTATCTCTTTGATAGAAGGGAACAAGTGCTATGCTCTTTATAGTCCTACTTTCTGGGCAAAGAATTCCAGTTTCAACTAAAGCCTAATATATATATTGAGCAAAGTACTATTCTAGGGAATTTCACAGCCATAATTTTATTTTTATCTTCATACAATCCTTCAATTAATAGTGATTTTTGATAAAGATCAGATGACTCACTTAAATTTTGTACAACATTTCAGGTTTCAAAGAATTTTCTCCTTTTTATGCTTCCTTTTTAATTTTTTGATTAGTAATATAAGAAAATTCATAACATTAAACATATTATCCTGGGGATAATAAAAGTTCAGTTTCATTATTATTTTTAAAAGTTTTGTTTTCAAGGTATTTGGAATAATGCCTACCGGTTCAAGTAAATAGCAATAGAACTGGATAGTAATACAATTTCTGATGGAAAGCTAAATTCACAGAATGTGTGTAAAAGATTTCTGATTAACAGCAATAACTGATCAACATGATCATAGAGCCAAACATACCTTAGACATTACCTTCCTATCAATTACCTGAATTGTTTTCAGCTTGGAACTTATGATATATAATCATAAATTAAAATGTAAATTTTTATATAATCACTTTTAAAATAGAATAAAGAATTTAAAAAGCATGTTACATAAAGATTTTCATACACTATCCTTGAAGTTTGTGATTAAGCATACATTATGAGTCATTTTGCAAATCTCTGACTTAAATACTGTGATCTTAGTGCTTTCATATATAACACCCCAATACTTTTTATTTTCATAACTGACTTATAGTGTAAAATTATGCTTTCAGAACTTGCAGAGGAATTGAAAAATAATTTTCTATTCATAGAGGGAGTTTTTGAAACACTTTGTAAAACATAGTTCAAGTCATTATCTGCTGTGCACCCCAATGTGTTTTAAGCAATTATAGATGTAGTAACATCCTTTAAAAATTAATTCTTGTCAAATATTTCCACAGAAAAAAACACTTGAGTTTGTATGTCATGCAATGAATTCTAAATAACACAAAGGCAAAAAAGAGACATGTTTAGAATTTAAAATTGCTGATTGACCCATCTGAAATGCCGAATACTGGTAAATTTCTCAATTCTTAGAGTGATTCTGCTTTGTTTTAAAATTTTACCATTTAGGGGCATGCTGTAGCCCAATTGGTAGGGCGCCAGTTTACGACATAGGAGGCCCCGGGTTCAAGCAGGCAGACCGCCTTGAGAAGGCAAAACGCCTCAGGCAGGGCAAGCCCCCGTGAGCAGGGCAAACCGTCATGAGCAGGCAGGCCGCCACACGGTGAGCTGACTTGGCGGGTCCCTGCACCAGGGGGAGATAAGCAGACACAGAAGAACGCAAAAATGAACACAGCAAAAACAAGCAGAAAGGGAGGGATATGTAATAAATAAATAAAAATAAATCTTTAAAAAAAACTTTTCACCATTTAATTTTATATTAGTAAGTTTACCCACATTTCTTTGAAATTTGATGCTATAGCTAAGATTTTACAATACAATAATGACTAAGGGGGCCGGCTCCATAGCCCAGTGGATGGGGCGCCGGCATACCACATGGGAGGCCCTGGGTTCAATTCCCGGGGACCTCTCCTAGAGGGCAGACCGCCTTGAGAATGGCAAGCCGCCATGGGCGGGCCGAGCCGCCGTGGGCAGGGCAAGAAGCTGCCACGGACAGGGCAGGAGCCGCCACGGGCGGGGCAGGTCGCCCGCGGATGGAGCGCAGCCAGCCACCCGCGAACTGAATCAAGCGCCGGCCGTGAATGGACGCAGAGACCGCCCACAAGCGGGGAAAGCCGCGCCTGCGCAGTGGCCACTCTCGGCGCATCGCCGCAGCGGGGGAAAGGGGAGATGTGTAATAAAATAAATAAATCTTAAAAAAAAAAATAATGACTAAGTATGAAGTTGAAGAATGATAATATTATCAATATGATAATGGTAAAGTATGCACATAAAACTGTGGTATAGAGTTAGGTCCAAACAACAAGAAAATGCTAAAAGCATGCTCAATTAATTTTTAGCTTTTCTGAGGTATTGCAACTCTTTAGAGATTTTTTGCCCTAAAAGGTCTTGTTGTTGGAGAATACATTTTATTTGACCTTATCCATAATAAGAAAAATTTTACTCTTTATCTCTGCTACCCAGTAAAGAGAAGAGTATTCAGCATGTCTTTTGTACATATGAGGGTAATGTCTTATTTATTTTTTTATAAGAGCAATGATAGTAATTTGCGCTTTTAGCAAAGGAGATTGAGATTAGGTTGGCATGAAGATATTATTGCTTCAGCCAGCTAACCTTATCCTATCCATCAACCGAGACAATTGCAGCACTGGTTATTAATATTTTCACTAGGTTAAATATCTCTTTGAGAATTGTTAAATCTTAAATAATAGTAATCAAAATCCTGAGACTTATATAATATTGGTAAATATTTAAATAAACTTTAAAATTATATTTGGGTATATCTATATTTTGTTTAATCCATGAGAAAGTCCCCAAAAATTTAATGCTTAATATGACTAATGACTGCAGAAAACCTGCTATGATGACATAGATGCTAACTTCAATTCAATTTATATTCATAGAAACTTGCTTATTATATAGCTTGCAGAGAAATTTGATGACAGTGATCGAAGGCAGTTTGTCAAAAACATTTATAATTTTTGCAACATCCAGGATATGATCATATTTATATAGTATAGTAGGGTAAACAGGTAAGTTTGCCTTTGAGCAGAGATACCTTAATCAGGGACTCTGATCAGTCAGAGATGAGACAATCATTATCTCAATGCACATTTAACTCAATTGAGATATACCAGTAAGCTTCCAAATACTTCCTGAGAAGCTCTGAGTTAAGAAATTAAACATTATTATCATAGCATTTAATATAAAGTCTAATTGCATTCATCTGTTAATCATTTTCAAATTTTTCCAATCTTTTTATTTCTGTATATACAAGTACTATTTATTTACTGGGGTTTGCAATTTTGTTTGAGTCCCTGCAAAAGCAGAAAGTTGAGGTGTGGATGAAGCTGCAAATTTGGAAGAGATCTGAGAAAACATTCATGGATAGTAGCAAGGTAAGACAAGAAAAATAAGGAAGCCAATGAGGGATGATTTCAAGCAAGTTACCACTGTGGGCAATTGGGGCTTTATCCCACTGGAGGCTTAGAGATTGGTGTAGAGTGAGAAACTCAGGGGAGAGGGAGCTGGGTATTTAGAAACCAACTCCTCTGCTATTGGGTGAGAGCAACTCTAGGGGATTGTATGCTCAATTCAATCTTGCTGTACAGGGGCAAAGTTGGCCCTGGCACCCAGGGAAAAGCCTCAGTAAAATGAGTTGTAGATAATAGTAAGAAATCCATCAGCATGTACTAAAATGATAATTGTTTTAGGGGATATGGACAGGGCACTGGCAGGATCTGCTAATCTTTGTTTTAGTCAGACATAATGTGTATATATATATGCATTATATATATGCATTTATATATATTTATGAGTATGTATATATATATATATGTATATATAATACCAATGGTTACTGTTTTCACTTATTTAATCATAAATTTCATGCTCCTAAATCAGGAGTTGGTAAACTTCTGCCCACAATACATTTTAGTTCCCTGCCCCCTGTTTGTTTTTGCAGTTTCATTGGAACACTGTTATGCCCATCTGTTTCCACATTGCCAATAGTTGTTTTTGGGCTGACAAAGAGGGTTGAGTAGTCGCTATGAAGACCTTAGGACTTGTAAAGACTAAAATATTTATTCTTTTTGCCCTTTATAGAAAAACATTTGCCAACTTTTGTCCTAAATTCTTTGGAACAGAACTTAGGGATTCAATTTCTTCAAACAAGTGACTTTATGTTTTTCAAAACTAACATTGACACACCTTACCATTTCAAAAGTTTGTTAAGCCATTAGTTTAGATAACATAATTACTTATCAAGCATATGAGTGCAGCAGTATATCATGAAATTTTCATAAAGAAAAAAGGAATGTACTTCTTAAGAGATGATATAGAAAGTATTAAACTGATAAAAATCAAGCACGGATTAGATAGTCATTGGTAAATGGGGGATAACTTCTAAGTTATCATTAATTGTACAAATTAGAGATGAATATACTGATATGTGATAGCCTGTAGCTTATTTAACTGAAAATTTAATTTTAGAATGATAAAAATATAGAAAACTAAGATTTACAACTGGAGTGTTCTAAATGATTTAAAACTTATAGAAACATCACTTATATGTCTGTCTTGGGCTTTCATGTAAGCTGTGCAATTTTTTTCTCATTCATCTCTCCCTATAAGGTTAAAGACAATTTTAATAAGAACATTTTTCATTTGTATACTTATAGTGTATATTACAATACCACCTACTGGTCTTCTAGGAACGGTGGATAATCCACCTTCCAGATTCCCATTAGAATGGTTAAACAAAGGATAAAAACAAGATAAACATACCTAAGCACCTCTAACTAAAGGAGGATGCCTTTAACATCAGTAATTTACTGTTTTTATTAATGCAGAGAACCAGATGGAAGAATATATTAAGAATTGTAACCGTTTGAAGTACTTTTGTGAATCCCAGAAAAGATCATGTTTTAGAACTAATCTGATCCTGTGAGTATGGGACCTGTTGATTGCATTAGATTCAGTTAAGGGATCTTTTCATTAGTTCACTTTAGAGTGCTTTGATTGGACTATATCAGTGAGGCCTGACCCAGGTTAGATCTATGCCCTCTTCTGGAGTCTTATATAAACTGAGAACTGAAAGCAGAAACACTCAGAGAAAGACAGCCACCATTTATACTCTACCATGTGAAAGAGGACTCCAGGATCAGCTACAGATGAGAGAGAACCAAGAGAAACCCTGAGAGGCTGAGAGAGTGGCCCGAGGCTGGACTCAACAGGGCACAGAGTCATGGAAAGAGGCCCCTGAGAGGCTAGGTCCATGTAGCAGTTGAAAGCTGAAGAGATGAGCCATGCCATGTGCTTGATTGCCCACAGCAATGAGCTTGAAGAGAAAGCAGCCTGGAGGAGAAGGCAGAGACCCAGACAGAGAGACACCATTTTGCCTTGCCATGTGGCAAGACTCCAGGACCTTCCAGCAAGCAGCCAACCTTTGGTGAAACAGCATCTCTGATATGCATTGCTTTAATCATTTTGACAGCCCTGGAACGGTTAGTTTTTACCCTAATAAATCCTCATTATAAAAGTCAACCTATTCATGGTAATTCTTATAAAGGCAGCCTTTGGCAAATTAAAACAGGAATCAACTTGTGACTATCTCTTTTGAGAGAGCACTACTTCTGCTTCATTTCCAGAAGTGGAGAAGGTGTAAAGGATTCTCACACCTTCTCTGAACTTAGAAGATCAAGGACTGGAGGCTGGGAAAGACTGTAAAATTAGGAGATCATGTTCAAATTTTGTCCTTAAAGATTAAATGTTAAAATGAGCTATGATGAAGAACACCAATTGTTTGTATCAAACTGAAGAGGGAGGAGAAATTGGACTTCTCAATCATGTGGCATTTTCACCCATTTTGTGAATTAGAACCACACTCAAAAGAGAGATTGGATATAACTTGGTTCTAAAGTTTCAAAGAAAAAAGATCACACAGAAAATAATTTCCAAAGGTGGGATTGAACATAGATCTAGATTTCCTCCCACTCTCCCCAGGAACACTGAGGAGGTAATACTCATTTTTTTAAATAAATATCCAAGTTAAATCTGAAAGAAAGATTCTAATAGCTAAGGGATAGGAAAAAAATGAAAGTAAATAAATACCCAGTAGAATATAAATTCTCAGAGAAGGAACAAAAAACGTAACTAATAGTGCACAAAATGTAAATGGTGACATAAAATATGAAGATCAATTTACATCCTTTTTTTAGACTCGAATCTATTTGTTGTTGTTGGTTTTGGCCTTGACTTTTGGAAGGCCAAATGGAAGAATGTCACCTCAAAGTCATTTCAAGACAGCTCTAAGTTAAAGGATCATCAATGACCACATGATTGTTTAAATTGGCATTATATCTAATTAACAGTTTCAATAAGTCAGTAAAAGAATAAGTCATGTTATTCATATTCTTGTAAACATATATTTTCACTTTGAATTCTAAGAAAGCATTAAAGATAAAACTGAGTGAAAATCACTTTATTAGCTATTATATTGAAATTCTATCAATCAGGTGAGGTGTACATGTATAAGTATTACTGCAAGGAACAATATGCGATTGTTGATGTTTTTTAAAGCAATTAGTTTTATGTTTCATCAAAATCATTAAGGTCTTTTAAATAATTAATTTGAACAGGAAACAGATATAAAGTCAAGATATATATGTTTGTTGAATTATTTATCAAGAACAGTCTATTATTTCCATAAGTGTTTATAAAAATGTACCAAAAAAATAAATGCAGAAGAATAGAGATTATTATATCAGAATTCTGACTATGATATAATTACTTGGGGCATTAAAATTCTTCATATTTTAAAAAATCTTAAAAATCTCTATTCTAGTGTTTTAGTGTTACTATACGTGACTATTTCACAAAATAGTTACATGTAAAATTCTTAAGATATTTTTAGGAAGAATTAAATGTCAATATTTTCCACCACAATTTATTTTAATGAGGAAAAAGAAATAATTACAATAAGCCATCTTCTTTCAGATGTAAAATTTATTTCAGAATTCAACTAGTACAAAGAAAATTAGAGAAAAATGCACTCAAAAATATTTTTCACCAAACATATTTCAAATTAAATAATTTAAATATGTGCTTTAAGAAAAATGAATACTTACAGTTTTCATTGTAGGTAAAATTTTAAAGAATAATTTGTCTTGGTACAATTTAAACAGTTGACTTTTACAGTGTGTAAATTGGCCCTTAATACTAAAACTATTTCAAACCCATTTCTATAGAATGTTAATCATTGAAAGTAAAAGATTTTTAAGAGATTTGGCAAGCACCAATCCTAGTTTCAAATTCCCTTAAAGAAAACAAATAAGGAATATTTTGTTATTAATGGAAAATATACAGTTGAGTGACCACAGAGGAATCCAGGCACAGAGATTAATATAGAAGCATCATTGTTTGACTACTAAATTTTAATGACAATTATTATTATGTTAAATTTTATAATAATAGCATTGTTATAGTAATAAATATTTGTTTAAAATCTGATTCATTATGGTATCTCAGAAAATTATGTCATCACAGTGATAATCTGCTTCAACCAAATATTAATTTTAACATCACTCAAGTAAAATGTTTCTTCAATTTACCTCTAACTTATATAATATATATTTGAAAAAATGAGGAAAAGAGCAAAGATGGGATAATCCAATTGTGCTATAAGGAGTGTTCTCATCAAGTTGGTGTCATGTTTTGATGGTACTCTCTGACCAAACACATGATAGTAAAGGATAAAATATAAAGAAAAATATAAATGCATAGGCAACTTTGGGTTTTAAATTCATCAAATAAAGTTACTGTTTTCCCTTTCTCTTCTCAAAGAACATACATCACCAAAGAGCATCAAACAGAACCAGAACCAGAAACAAAAATATCCTTTTTTATACAAATAAGAGAGGTCATTGGAGTCAAAGATAAACTGTCATTGCTCCTTTCTAAGGCCAACTCTACTAATTCACAGGATCACATTTTTTTCTCAATTCTGTGTTTTGCTGCTGCAAACACACTCTTCACTCTTCAGCCTCTATCAAATATCCCCATTACCTTTAGATTATTTTCATCAACATAGAAAGAACATGTTATATTTCCCATCCTTTTTTATCTGTTAATAAATATGCTTTCGTAGATTATATGTAAAATCTTGAATTCTTTTTCATAATCCTACAGCTACTTGATTTTTCTACTCTTTTTGGAGCAAAATTTTCAAGAAAGTAGCCATCAGTATTCATTCTCACCACTGCATCTTATCCCATTCTCTCATAGACCTATTCTGATTGATCAATGATGTCCACATAAGCAAATTCAAAGGTCAAGTCTCCTTCATTCACAGGACTTAACAAAAGGCTTTGACAAAATTGATCATGACCACTTATTGATTTTTTTTAACTTGATTTTTCAGATGACAAAATTTTTTAAATTTTCCTCTTAGTGTGTGACTTCTTCCTCATCATTTCATTCTCATCTTACTGAATTCTAAACTTTGGAATATCCAATACTAATCCCTTGAAATACTCTCTGCATATATTCTGAGTAATCTTATCCAATCCATTGGTTTTCAAGATCTTTTATACATTGTTTACTCTCCAAATTATAACTCCAGTCTTGGTCTCTTTCTCTGAACTCTCTCCTTGATTTCTTCATTTGCATGCTAAGTAGGCATATCAGATTTAACATGTCAAAAACATAATTTAAAAAACAAATCCCCCCTTGACCTCTTTCTCTTATATCCATAATAAATTCATAGGCAAATAAAATAAACTTCCATTTCTAAATATGTCCAAAATCTCATCCTCTTCACTGCTGCTGCCATAGATGTAATTCATCTGCCAAATGAATTACAAAATAGGTTCCTAACTGCCCTTTTTTCATCTATTCTTGCCTACCTTTGGTCTATTATTTAAATAAGAACATGATTATCCATTTAAAATATAAATCACACCATTTTACTACACAATACAAGGCTCCAAGATTGCTCTATATAACTGGAATAAAATTCACAATTCTCACCAAAGTCTACTTGTGCATCTCTGGGATGGATCCCTAAGTTCATTAGGGATTCTGTTCCCATGTCCCTTCTTCAGAAATTTTTCCCGTTACCATCTTATGGCGGTATGTTTCCATCCTCCCATACCCTCACTATCCATCTCCTTCTTAATTTATATATTTCTTTAATAATACACATTACCTTATATGTATGTATGAAGTTACCTGTTTTTGTGTTTCTAATCTTTCTCACTTAAAATAGGTTGTAAACTTGGGAGGGCATAGCTTACATCTATTTTGTTCATTGCTTGAATATCCTTCTCCCAAAACAGCACTTGATTTCAATAGATGCTACAATAGGCTTTGAATGTTCAGAGTGTTCACAGAAAAGTTTTAAAAATAGCTATTGAATGAAAAGGAACATAATCATTAATTTCCAAATAAATAGAAAAATAAGAGATAATAAAGAAAACATCATAGTCCAAACAAAAAAAGAAGGGAAAAAAAAAGAAAAAAGAAAATACCAAATGCAGAGAAGAGAAATAAATCAATTTTATTCATTGCTGAATAAATATAAGTGGATTAAATCTATTTATAGCATAAAATTCAGGATGTTTCAAATTTAAAAAGAATATTGCTAAATCCTGTTTAAAAAGACTAGTGTAGAACCTAAAATCAGATATAACATGAAGCTAAAAAGATGGGAAGGGTGTGAGGAGGTGGGGTAGTGGAAATGTACCAGCAAATAGAAACCCAAGGATTAAATGCTGATATTTTCATATGGATATAAATAAACCTTAATGTTAAAAAAATAGTTTACAAACAGGATTAATCTTATTATTATCAAAAATAATAAAAATAAAATTCACCAGAAAATTCATCAATTCTAAACTTGTAGACATTTAATAACATACCCACAAATATATAAAACCAAAATGACAATATTGCTAGGAGGAATGCACCATCTGAAAATTTGAAAAATGTATACCTCTTGCTAATTAATATATCAAACAGTTGAGTTAAAACAAAATATTTATCTTATTCAATATATTATTTTTGACAAAATAAATTATATGAATAATTACTTTTTGATCAAATTAATGAGTTTTTTTTCTAATTTGGTACTTCACTTTCTTCCATATTTGCAAAATTCCCTTTTTCAGTCTATGTGACAAAAATTATAAATTAAAGTTCTTGTCTCAGGCAAACTATAATCTAGTTACTTAGTCAAATTATTTTATTCTCTCTTTTCTTTCTCTCTCTCATTTTTCTGAAAGGTTGGACTCATTCTGTCTTACTAGATGAACTTTCTCAATTTTGCGAGAGAAAGTAGTTCTGGAAATTTATCATTCCAATGGAAAGTTAAGTCTCTCTGCCTGTCCCAATATCAAGATTCCCAGGTGAGAATTATGATTGTTCCAGTTCAGATCACATGACTATTTCTTGATTCATCTCTATAGTTAGAAGTATGCAGTTCCATGATTAATCTGATTTTTCTTAAGATATTATCACTGTAGTAGTAAGAGAACAGATTTTCTAAATGGCTAGTGCCACCAAATCATTAATATGGGGTAAGATCAATTATTTAATAAAATTTTTTGAAAGAGTGCACAGGAGATGTCAATGTCAAACACAAATTTTAATTTTTCTTCAAAAACCATCAGTACAGTGTACTGTAGAAATTTGATTATGGCTTTATCAATTTGTGAGCTGAATGTGGGAAAATATATAAAAATTTAATATATGCACGTTTATTTCCATTAAATTAAAGGCATCATTTGTATTTTTCTTTATCTTTTGTAAAATTATTCAGAGAATGTTACAATAGATTTTACATGTGGTTTGGTTAAGCACTTATGTGGTAAATACATTTTATTTCCTGAAAAATAATTTTTACATTGCATTTCTTGTACTCAATGTCTTATTGAAAGCATTAAAGATAGCTTTTCAATATATTAATGAAAAATTGGAAGACAGAAGTAAATTAATTTATGTAATGTTGCTGGCTTAAGTTTAGAGCAAACAGCATTAACTAAAATTAAGCTCTATTTCAACATGTTCCATTGAAAAAACTGAAATTTCCAAAATTTTAGAAACTTAGAAACTAAAGCAATCATTGTGGACTTTAGGTAGTTTTATGATGGTAGCAAAAATGATAGTACATCATCTCTACTGATATTCAGAATGGATATTAACTGAACACTTTATATTTGGAAAATCATTGGATCATTCCTTGGTCTCTCTACTGAAGATGGCAAATGGTGCCTGGTAACAGCTACAATATACCTTGATTTATCTAACAATCTAAAAATGATGGCTATAAACTGAGGGGTCAAATCTTGAAGGTTTGAAATTAATTTTATTATTGCCCAAGGCAATGACAGGAATGGATATTATTTACTAAGAGAATCTGGCTTTTATTACCATGAAATCACTTGTATAGTATCAAAGTTCTTTGGATACTAGAAAACTAGAAATCCACTGAGCTGCTACTTCCTATACTCTATCTTTCTTCTTCTAAGTTCAACATGACTTAAAAATGGTAAAAAAAATCCTAGCATTTTGACAGGATCTATTTTTATATTATCTAGTGAAACTTCACTTAAGACAAGTTCAAATAACTGCCTACGTTGTTTATTAATTTTGCAACTAACAGTTAAAGAAATGTTTATAAGTAATTATAGCAGAGAAAACACTACTTTTAAAATTTTATAATTAATAAAAACGGTATTGGTATTTCATTGAGTTTGATGTTTAGATTTAAAACTTATTTGTAGTTTAAATAAACAATTCCATTGATTATCCACATTACATTAAACAGATTAGGGGAAATTATAGTGTTGTAACAACCAATCCTAATAAGTTAATGACTTAAAACAAAGTTTTTGACTCACATTACATGTCTCTTTCAGGTTGAATAAGGCTCTTCTCCATGTTGTCTCAATGTGCTTCAGGGATCCAAGATGAAGGACCAACCACAACTAGGATATTTGTGATCTTATGGCAGGGAAAAGACTGATTAAAGTGGAATCACACAATGGCTCTTAAAATGTCTTCCTGTATACGAAAAACTTTACTTTAATTCACTTTCATTAGTTAAAGCAAATCACATACTTCAGTGTGACTTCAAAAGAGCGGAGTATTATGATACTCCCGATGAGGATCCTGATAACTATAAAGTGGTGAATATGAATATTTGAAACAAGAAAAAAAAATCAACTACAGTTCACCCCCTTGCTTACAGATATTAATTTCTTCTCATTCCATGCATGAAATAAGCTCAACCCCATCTCCCACAAGGAAAGGCATCAAAAATAATCATGACACTGGGCTCAAATTCCATATCTTCTTGTATCCTCTAAATTATGTCTAGAAGTAACTCTTTTTTTATCTTGAGCTTATAAATTAAAAAGACAATGTAATCCCCCCATGTCAACTGGACCCAAATGAGAAACAGGATGGGTATAACTTAAATAAATCTCACATTTTGAAAGGGAAGAATAAGACATATAAATTATGTACTAATCCATAGCAATTCTGAAATCCTACTGGGAAGACATTTCAAGAGTTCCCTACCATGAGGGCTGAGAACTTAGTTAATACCAACTTAACTTCAACAGCATACACATACATTGTTCCTATACCTTTCCTTTCACCACCTTTTTGTTGTATTTGTTGCAAATTGTGCCTTTATAAATTGTATATTACAAACAATAGATTTATCATTACTTTTTTACGGATTTACATATTAGAACCTGTAAGCAATAAAAAAATAAGAGTTACCTACCAAAAAAATATAATACAATATTAATGGAATTTATATTTACCTCTAAGGTCACTTTTACCCGGGTTCTTTTTTTTTTATGCCACTTCAATTCTAGTGCCCTTTTCAGTCTGAAGAACTCCCCTTAGCATTGCTTTTAGGGACAGTTTAATGTTGACAAAGTTTTTCAGCTTTTGTTTACTTGGGAATATCTTAATCTCTCCCTTATTTTGGAATAACAGTCTCGCTGGATATAAAATTCTTGATTGGCAATTATTTTCTTTCAGCACTTGAAATATTTCATTCTAATGACTTCTTGCCTCCATGGTTACTGATGATAAATCAATGCTTAACCTTATTGGAGCTCCCTTGTACATAACACCTTTCTTTTCTCTTGCAGCTTTCAGAACTCATTTCTTGTACCTGCCATTTGACGTTTGACTACTATGTATCTGGGTGTGGTTCTCTTCAAATTTATCTTGTTTGGGGTTTGTTGGGATTCATGAAGGTGCATAATCACGTCTTCTGTTAAATATAAGAAATTTTCTTCCCCTTTCTCTTTTTTTTCTCTTTGGACTCCCATATTATCTATATTGGCATACTTGATGGTGCCCCACTGGTTTCTTTGGCTCTGTATCTTTTTTTCTTTTTTCATTCTTTTTTCTTTCTGTTCCTCAATCTGAATCATTTCAATTGTCTTGTCTCTGAGTACACTGATTCTTTCTTTTGCCAGAGCCAATCAGCTATTGAAATCCTGTAGGGAATTTTAAAATTTTAGTTATTGTGGTCTTCAATTCTCTTTCCTTTTTAGAATTTTTCTTTATTGAAGTTATCATATTGTTCATTCATTATTTTCTTACTACAATTCTTTCTCTTTGTTTTCCTATATCTCTTCAAGCATATTGAGGATCATTTTTATAAATCCTTTGTCTGGTAT
>PVKH010016336.1:0-15774 GCA_004027955.1 Chaetophractus vellerosus
CAGATCTCTCTCCTGACAGGGACACCAGGCATTGGCTTCAGGGCCCACCTCCTCTCAACTTGACTACGCCTGCAAAGACCCTATTTCCAAATAAGGTGACATTGTCAGGTACCAGGGCTCAGGACTTCAACAGATCTGTTGGGAGACACAGTTCAACCCACAACCATTAGTTAGCCAGTAGAACTTCGCACTGAGAAACAGTGGCAATGAGTCCTTTGTAGACTGTACTTCCTGTCTCCATTTAACACCCCTGGGAGGCATTTGGACTCCCCTTCCCAGCTGACCGCACTGAAGCCCACACCGGGTAGCTGACCCTGAGCACGTCCTCTAGCAAGCTGGCGTCAGCATCAGCACCTGTGTTTCTGCCTCCTGAGCCCTGTTGCCTTTACAAACGATACAGCTGAAAATGTTTTTCCCTCAAAGGAGAGCAGCCAAACACGTACATTCGGTGTTCCAGAAGCGTCCAGGAACTTGCTGTTGCCTGGGAAGCCTGGGCTGGGAGCTCACAAGTAGATGCCGCAGGCCGAGCGGTTCCTGCCTAAGAGGCCGTCAGCAGCGTCTGTGTACTGACGTGCTAACGCCCGTAGCTGTTACCTGCTGGAGACCAAGTTGGGCTGCTGCAGTCAGTTTATAGTCTGTGATGTAGTTTGTGCTCCAGGCGTTCTCTTCTGATGGGACTTCCTCGTCACCTGGTGCTCGCCAGATGCCTGGGGAGCTCACCAAGGGAAAAGCTGAGCTGCCGTGCGTGGGTTGGAATCCGGGCTCAGATGCTCAACTTTGGGGAGTTCCTTGCACTTTAGCTCACCACATTAGAAGGGTGCTTAACTATTCAACATGGAGCTTTTGTGATTTTCATGTCACTCAGTGGTCCAGATGCTTCCAGCAACTGAGAGTAGGACCTGCTCTCATCCAAGCTTGACTGGCTGCTGTCTCTAGCTGCACTTGTCTTCTTGGCTCCCTGGGGTACCAGAAGACGAGGGCCTCCTCGCTGTGTGCTGCCTTGCCCTTCACCACAGCCAGCCGGGTTATCCCATGCCTCACCCCCTCGAGCCTGAGCACAGACCCACCTCCCTGCCTGTGTGGTGCATGGGGGTGGGGGGGCAGCAAGGCAGCTGGAGCAGTGGGTAGTTCCCAGCTCCTCCCTGACCCCACCCATGATGATCATCCGAGACAAACCGTCCCTCTGGCCCTGGAGGAGCTGGTTTTGCTCCCAGCTCCTGAATATGTGCTGCAGATTGAAATCAGGAATACATGAAGTGGGGTCGGGAAGGGAATGTGAAGACTTGCTATGAGTGGTTTCACAAGCCTGTAAAAGAGGAACTTCATTGAAGAGACCTTGCCCTTGACAGCCTTACTGCGCTCACCTCCAGCTGTGGGGAGGAGAGTGGTCATTAAAGTTCTTGAAAAAGGCTTCTGTTGATACCTTTATTATTCTGAAAGACATTGAGTTGGCCATTTAATTGCAATCTTCTAGGTTGATTATAGGTGACAGAATATGATAGCGTCAGCCAAGTGTGAGTCTTTGCTGAAAAATTAATACAGATTCATTTTCAGTAACTCATGGGCAGAACATTTTGCTTAAAGTGAACAAATTGTTGTCCTTGGCAGAAGTGTGAGAAGGATCCTGAAACACTCATTGTTTTTCTTGCAGTAGATATTAACTGGCAGTCGTTTACTATAATACATGTCTCCGTGCACATTTTAAGTCACCAGTGGATCATTTGAAATGTGTTCTCCCATATAAATATGAGCAGGTAATAAAAAAAGTCTAATAATTTTAGTATCTAATTGGTCAACAACATTTGAGAACCTAATTAACACATCACATTGAGCCCAGCAAATACTTCTTTTAATACCACAGGAAAAAAAAAAAACGGAGCATAGAGATATTTTTCTCACCCATGGAAATGAAGTTCAAACAATGCAAATCTATTCTCATCTTCATTTTAAGATCTCATTAGTGTGATTCCCAAAGGATGCCTGCTTTCCTCAGTTTTACAGACCGCTGAACATCCGAATCGTGTTGGTAGGCGTGGAAGTTTGGAATGACATCGACAAATGCTCTATAAGTCAGGACCCATTCAGAAGCCTCCATGAATTTCTGGACTGGAGGAAGATGAAGCTTCTACCTCGTAAATCCCATGACAACGCACAGCTCATCAGGTAGGGCCGTCCCTGTCTCTCTGCTTTACGAAACAGCGGGCCTCAGTGGACCTTGTCTCCTCTTATCTTCACCTACACAGCCCCCTGGAATTGCAAACCTTTCTGCAGAGCAAACAGACTTGCACATGGAGCTTCCCCTCCCAAAAGGGCCAGGCACAGGCCAACCCAGTTGACCTGGGATGTGGGCCTGCTGAGAAAGTCTCTCTTGGGTACCATGGCAGATGCATCCGTTTGCTTCTTCCATCACCTGGACATTTGTCTCTAAATTTCTTTAGTCTTAGTCTCCATAGAAGGTTGTCCTGGGTAGTCTAATCCTTTAAAGCCCCCCTTTTTTTCATTATTAGTGAAACATGTTAGTGCAAGATCTGAGGATGATGTATTTAAGCAGATATTGTCAGATAATTAGAGAAGAAAAAGTTTTCTTCTTCCTCCTGTTTTGCCTGTTACACTTCACTTTTCTAGATTAGATAATAATGTTTTGGGGGCCCTGAACACATGGTAACCACGACAGTAAATTTCTGTGCTCTCATGGAATCTATAGTCTACTGGGAGGAGTCAAAAATCAACAAGAAAATTCCAGGGAGTGATAAGATAAAATGAGGCAAAACATCATTATAACAAACATAACAATAGGATATTACAGATACCTTAAATTTAACAGAAGAAATATCCTTATAATCTAAATTCCTGTGAAGTAGATTTTTTTTCAGAAGTGACATACTTTTTCTTAGAGTCCTCAAACAACTTTATGCCATTTTTCTCTTTTCCACATGTAGCTTGTGTCACTCAATTGAATGCTTTGGAGACAGAGGCATTTTTCTTTGATAAATCAGATCTCGTTTATTGAAGGTTTATTGGAAGTTAAAAGCCCCTCCTACCCCACTGTCGCTTTAGAAGATGCCTTCATGTGAACCTGGGCTGCCGGCATTCCCCGACAATCTGCCTTGGTGGTTTTCCTAGTGCTGGTTCTCCCCCCTTTGGTATTTGTGGCTGCCTCATGGCTTATGCATTGATTAATCCTGAGCTACAAAAAGTGCATTTCAGACATTTTTGAGTCAAAATGTTTAGTTGTGATTTTTTTTCCCAAATGGGGATCCAAGTTGAGCACCTGGGAATAAATTATCACCTTATATAATCTTATTTATATACTTGTATAATTGTATCTGCCCATATCGTCTAGGTAGACATATAAACTCTGACATCCACACTGTTCTCCATATGCATATGATGATATATACACATAGATGAGGTTTTATATACACTTACCTTCTCTGTCCAATTGACCCCCCAGCCAAAATCTTTACCTTTTCAAACAATAGATCCAACCTGTGTATGTACATGACCAGTTACCGTGGGGAAGTCATCTGTTTCCTCAAAGGAGATTCAGCAGATACAGTCAAGGTTTCATTTTTACAGTATGAAATTGGAACGAACAGCATTTACCTGCAACAGGCTTTGAGGTCAGTAGACTCATTGATGGAGTCAAGGTTGCAGATAGCAGGTCGCCGGCATCAGAGCCGCGAGGCTCTGCCTTCTCGAAGCTCTCCCTCTGGGCACCAAAGCCTTGTGGGCGATTACTTATTCCACACTGGCACCACCCAGGGGATCGATCATTTTTCTGCCAATTCCAATTTTGCAAGCTACAGTAGCAGGACATTTTGAAGGAGTTTAGGTCTCCAGCCTAATTCTGAGTTACACAGGAAAGCAAAATCCAGCTGTAACCGAAAATCTAATAAACGAGCTCATGCATCTCTTTTAGTTCACAGTGATTCTCTGTGACTCTTGCCAGCTTTCCCACAGCATGTCCAAAAGGAGCAGCTCCCTCCAGTGTATTCGGAAATAGGCAGGAGACAAGTTGTAAATTCAAAAGTAACAAAAACAAAACTCTAAAAGGTGATGGGACCTTGGTTTAACTATAATATAAATTTCAGGGAAAAGAAGATAAAAGTCACCTGTACACATACCCTCATGCAGCTATTTTCAATTTTGCGTAATCTTTTACACTAAATGGCAGAAGGCAGGAGTGTCCCATAGAATTTCAAATGCTAGACTATCTTCATTGTATATTAGATTAAAGAAAGTCACTTCTTTTGCTTCCAGTGGGGTCTATTTCCAAGGCACCACCATTGGCATGGCACCAATTATGAGCATGTGTACCGCGGAACAATCTGGAGGAGTTGTTATGGTAAGTCAAGGGCCTCAGGGAATTGATGGTAATATCCAGAACCCACTTCTCTTTTTAATTATTTCCCAGGAAATCGGTATGTTATCAGACCTTGCAAAGGAAAGTCCTTTCCTTTAAGGCTTTTTAGATTTAATTTTGCTCTTACTCTAGCTGTGTTTATGATCTTAAATCTCTCAAAATATTTTAGGAACAGTTTATAAAACACATCAAATTGCACACCAGAGAGGTGGGCATATAAAATAGCTCGATGGAGGCAAGTCTGCCCCTTTGATGGAAAAACTGGAGCTTTTGGTCAAAGCATCCTGACCAGGGAGTCCCTCACAGCGTTGGGATGAGCCACGGCACCGAGCCTGCCCTCATCCCTCACCTTTCTGTATGACCTGTGGTCTCACCAAACATTTCCATGGTTTTCTCATAGTTCTCCCTCCAGGCCCAATAGCTAAAAACCTCAGGTTTCTAACTATTTAGTGCAGCAAATGCTTTACATACCTCCTGGCCAGTGTACATTTTGTCTTTAAAATAAACCTTATTCTTGGAAGGCAGAGACCTAGGTTTATTGCTTTACAAGGGTAATTTTGGACTATATGGGCTATGTTTGTAAAAGGAAATAAAATGGGAAGAATACTCAGGACTTGTTTCTTCTAGATTTAAGAGGGAGGCAGTTTTTTGTTTTGCTTTGTTTTGTTTTAAAGATTTATTTTTTATTTATTTATATACCCTCCCCCTTGCTGCTTGTTCTTGCTGTGTTCATTTTTGTTTTCGCGTTCTTCCGTGTCTGCTTGTCTCCCCCTGCTGCGACATCCCGCCCAGTCAGCTCACCTCGCGGTGGCTTGCCTGCTTGCGGGGGCTTGCCTTTGCCCGTGGCGGCTTGCCTTGCCTGTGGCGGCTTGCCTTCTCAAGGAGGCCCCGGGAACCGAACCCGGGGGAGGGAGGCAGTTTTGATAGCCTACCCAAGAGGGGACTCCTGCTCTACTCGATCAGATCATTAAAAGAAAGCTTTCCTCCTGTGTCATCCTGCTCTGAAAATTTACTGTCCCCTGGATGTTCAGCCCTCAGGAAGTATCCTCAGAGACCATTACTCTGTCTCCAATTAAACAAAACCTTGCCCTTCCAAGAAACCTTGAATTTTACCCAATTTTTAAACGGCACATTTGTGGAATCCAGTTGTATTAAAGAGTAGAAAGCGTTATGTTCTGCTGACTCCTCTTTTCTCTACACATACTACCTAACCCGATCATCTTAGTTTATACACACCAAAGACATTTTTGTCTTCTCCGGATGCCATGTTGGCAATTAATGTAAACATGCACCAAGTGGGTAGACTGGCAAGGCTATTTGAAAAGCCTACACCCACTGGTTGGATTCTGGGCTTGAAGAGGCTACTCAGGTTTTCTTTGAACCTAGAAGTCCTGTGTGTAATCTGCATCATGGAAGTCATTGGACAGTTTGATTTTTGTTGCTGCCAGTTTCGTGTCAAGCTAGATCCCAAATGTATTTTTACAGAGCAGTCTGTAGACTTTTAATAGGAAACGATTTTCTGTTTCATGGTTCCATGATCAGCTACTACTGACTTTGCCACTTAAAATTGGTGGGAATATTTTTTAGAGCCAAAGCTGAATTCTTCCCAAGTGTGGCAGGCTCTCCCACTGGGCGGTACCTAAAGACTCCCGTAGGCAATCTGGTCATATTAAGTGGCTTGCTTCAGCACGTGTCCTTTAATCTGTCCTTAATCTGTTCCTTCATCCAGATTGCTTCTTTAAAAAACATTCTTGAAAGACTAATTTTTATAAAAATGGGTGAAAATGACTGTGATAAAAATAAGCAAATTATGTGTACTACAGTGAATATGGACCATAGTTAATCATCAGAAAATGTTTTACCAATTTGGCAATGGTCAGCATCATCCTTAGACACATTCCTTGGTTGCCCTACATATAAAATAAGCATAAAGCAGGACGAATGTGTCACAGCTCCTTCGATTTCAGTAATACTCATGGCATAATCACGATCAACATCTTGACCATATCTAAAACTTCTAGTAACGTCCTCTAAAGTTAAATTCATAAGTGTTACATATGCCCATGCCCTGTGGCAGGACTCACAGATGTAAGAGGAGGGAAATAATGTAGCAAGGATGCAGGAATTTCCATAAAATTGGAAATAGGATTTCTGTTTACTGTTTTTCTATTTTTTTCAAGATAGAGTAAATCATGAATTTTAGTAACTTGAATCCATGCTCTTGTGTCTACCTGACTAAAACAGTCTTGTTTATACCATGATTTACAGAGGTAGCCTTTTTTGCTTATTACAAATATAAACTGTTTATGAGTTTTTAATCACCTCAAAGGACATTCTGTTTATAATCACCTATGTATTAAAGAATGCAAAACAAATTGGCAATTTAAAAATAACTAAGCTATTGGGTGTGCAAAAGAAACAGAAGTAGAAGATTTTTTTAAAGATGAATCCCTTGAATGTTGGACCAAGGCATGCTAAATTCAGCCTTCCCCATTCTTAGAGTGACTCTATTCTCTTTGCCAATGTCTGTTATTTTTGAGAATTGACTTCCTGAAGCATATTTGTAAAGCTTCCTACAACAGGAAACTATAAAATTTAAACAATGTAATTTATTAGGAATTTCATCTGTTCTAAGAATAACTTGCTTCCTTGACATACCATTCTCTTCTGAGACTGAGGACTAGTGAGAGAGGCAGCTACAGAAGGAAAAACCACCAACAAATTTATAAGCTCTGATGTGAAGGCACCTTTATGGAAAGGCCTCGAAAGACTGTCTGTATCAGGAATGTTTTCTCTAAAATACAGTATCATTGTCATCTGGAAGCTTCTTGGGAAGCCTCTTACTTCTCTCCTGGGTAGCACAAAGCAGTCTTTAAATACAGTACCTTTGTCACTTCCTGGTGTGTAGGCCTTTTCAAAAGCACTATTTATACACGTGATTTCTGCAAATCAAGTTCAATAATTAATTTTCTTTTGTTAAAGTAACTATGTTTTTAGTTAATTTCTAATACCCAATTGAGCCAAGCCAGCCAAGCAGTCCACTGATACCTCTACAGGGCTTGCTGAATGAAGAGTCCCTGGCCACACCCAACCAGAAGCTCCCATGAACTCCCCAGCAGCAAAAGTCATAGAATCAGGATGCTTCCATCCATTTCCAAAGTCCATCTGATAAAACAAAAGGCCAACAAGAGTGAGGCGTAGCTGGGTTACAGTCATAAGTCTTCAAATGGATTGCTCAACGTGGTTAGCTTCTACTGTGAATTGTTGTGAACTTAACTATTATCCTCCTCTCCCAAGTAGACAAGAAAAGGTGTGCTCAGGGACAACTGCCTGAGTCTTATTTAAAATGTCACAAAATAGACTTCTTCCTGCAAATTTTATATCAGCATAACTCTTGGTCAAGAGACAAAATGGTATTAATCATGAAGGAATCAGCTTGATCTTCCTTTGATGTAGGAAAACTGTGCGCTTCATTTAACGGAATGGCATTTGTCAGCGATTGTAAGAGACAGGATGGTGATTACTACCTTGAGTTTTTCATCTAAATACATAAAGAATACTCCATAAGGGACAGTTTACATTCCTCCTCAGAAAGGTCCCCAAACATGAAATAGGTCAATTTTTTTTAAAGTTTGAATCAAATGATGGGACTCGATGTTGTTGTCTTATAAGGGATTGGGTAAAGTCAAATGTTAAAGGTAAATATGTTCAGGGAGTAGGATAGGAAACAAGGCCAGCAATATGCAAACTATACTCTGTGTTCTTGTGTTTCCCTTGAGGACCACTCAGACAGCCCCCTTGGCGCAGCCGTGACCCTGGCGCACGAGCTAGGCCACAATTTTGGGATGAACCATGACACACTGGAGAGGGGCTGTACCTGTAAAATGACTGCTGATAAAGGAGGCTGCATCATGAATCCTTCAACTGGGCAAGTACCAACTCTTCCACCTGCTTTTAGAGTCTTCAGTGTGTAATGGGGTACAGTTGAACAAAAGGTCCTCCTGGTTTTCTGGCCAGAGCACCCATGGAAGCGTCCAAAAAGTAATTCCTGCCCATGTAGCCAGAATGGACTCTGCTCCTGTGGGAGTATCTTGGGCAACCAAGTTGCAGTGCTGTGTGGCGTGAAGCTGACCTCTTCCCCAAGAAGTGGTGGGGATGATTCTGTCTTTGTGTGGAAAATGCAAATTACCCTAAAAGCCCAGCATGTGTTTTTTTCTTTGTTTTAATTTTTAATTAGAGAAGTTGTGAGTTTACAAAACAATCACACGTACCATACAGGATCCACATACGTCATCCCCCCACTAACACCTTGCATTGTTGTGGAACATTTATTACAAATGATGAAGGATCATCATCAGACTGTTACTGCTAACTATAGTCCATACACGATATTTGGTGTATTTTCCCCGTAAACTACCCTACTATTAACACCATGTCTTAGTTCATGAGAGAACGTTTTCATATTTGTACTGTTAACCACAGTCCATCATCCACCATGGGGTTCACTGTGTCATACAGTCCCATGCCTTGTACACTCCATCCAAGGCGTAGATTCAGTGACTTTCAGTTTCATCACAGAGTTGTGCTGTCATTACCTCAGTCAATTTTAGAACGTTTTCATTACTCCAAAAGGGAAAAGCCCATAATCCCTTATATCCTCCTATTGTTGACTCTTAGAATTGATATAGTATCCTCTTTGCCATTGCTGTGAAAATATTGCAATATTACTGTCAACTATAGTCCATAAGTTACATTGGTTGTATTTTCCCATGTATCACCATATACTTAACACCTTGTAATAGAAAAACATTCTTATATTTGTGCTATTAACCACAATCCTCATCCACCACTGAAATCACTGTTATGCAGTCCCTAGATTATCCACTAGCTTCCTTTCAATTGACATTTACATTCCTAGACTACCCCTTTCAGCCACAGTCACATTATAAATCAGCAGTGTTAGTTATACTCACTCTAACTTGTTACCATCAGTTCTATCCATTTCCACACATTTACAATCAACTGTATTAAAAATTCTACATACACTAAGTGTCAGCTCCCCCTTCAGCACATGTTTTTGATTTGAGCCTGCAGCTCCAGCTCCCCAGCAGTCTGAGGAGTCAGCCATCTGGGGGCTTTGGAAACCCATGGGAAAGTGGCCGATGGGCTGGGCTGGGTGGCCTTAGGAAATGCTGGGTAGGGGGTGTCTCTTCCCTCGAGAGTTGGCGCTTAGGGCATATATGAAGAGTGATGACAGGTTGGGTATTTGTAGTGTGCCTGCTTATGACACCAAATCCATACTGCTTTTCCAGTTCTTAGAGGTTTCAATGAAGTGATTTTTCTTTTCCTATTAATATGTTGTTCTTCCTTATTTAAAGCCTTTCTGAAACTGTAAGTCTTGGGTAACCCAGAAATGAAGAAAGTTCTATTACTTGAACATTCAAATGAGTTGGAAATAAATGCAATTTGGAGTGATTCAAGATTCAGATGAGTTCTCGTATCCCCAAAGACCCATCCCAAACTAGACTTTTGTGCTAACTTAAAAGGAATTTCATGGGTAAAGGAAAACATGCACTTGCCTACAATGCCATCTTCTATTTTCAAACCTAAGCACTAACCTCTGGAACTTCTCTATGAGAAAAACTGTTCTCTGGGCTTCCTGAATGGAGATGTTGGGAGCAAGGAGCAAGTGGCCACTGAGCAGCCCAACAGCTGGCCTCAGAAAAGACTGGCTGGCAAGGGGCCAGTCACGGCACCAGAGGGAACACCCACTAAAGAGGTTTAAAAGTCACAAAAGAGGGACAAATGGTTAAAGAATGTGACTATGCCTTGTGGGCCTCCTGTCAAATGGCTCACCATGAGTGATGTCATGTCACATGAGCTGTCAGTGACGCATCTGATCACAGCAAGTGACTGCTTCTTCATGTCCCTCACCCAGCCACCATTAGCTCAAGGCCTACTGGGCTTTTTTGCCCATGATTCTGTCTTATGTGTAATTCAAGGGGATCTCCAAGGGCTTGTTGAGGAACTGGCTTTCTGAGTATGTGGTAACAGGAGCCAGAATCTGAACCCCAAGTCAGAGTGTATTAGATCAGAACCTACAGGAAGTGAAATACTGTGGAACTCTGGGCTCTAACAAGTGGAGCTCTCCTAAAGGAAGGCAGGCCATCCTGAGGTGTAATTTGCTCCTTGTCATGGAGGTGCCTGGGCAGAGGCAGAATGGCTGTTGTGCATTGGGGGCAAGGAGCCCTTCGCAGACTGTGAGGTTGTGCCAGGGGGCTTGTGGTGCCTTCTGCTTCCAAGTTTCTTCATAGAGTCCAGCATCACTAGGTAGCAGTGCTCAAATCTCAGAGGGAAATGTTTGGAGAAAGTTGATGTGCTGCTGAGGGTTCTTCATGCTTTTGGATTCTTGACCAAACTCATAAAGTGGCCACAGAAAATTCACTCGGTGCTTAATTTCCCTGATTATACAATGAGCACGATTACATTAGCCTGTGTGCTCCAGAATTGGTTCCCAGATGACTAAGAAGATCATAGTGTTCATTGGGGTTTTTGAACTCTTGAGAAAAGAAACAAATGGAAGACAGGAAAGCTAGATTTGGAACACTGGCCTGGCATTGGTAGTCCCAATTCTGACAGCAATTGTTTTTGGTAATACGGGCAGACTGGTTAACTTCTCTGGCCCTCACGTAAAATGAGTGAGACAGTTTTATCTATACACCCATCCATCCATCCACCCATCCACTTACTTGTTCTCCTATTCATCAAATAATTTTAACCCTTGTCCTTGTTAGGCAATGTACAAATTAGGAAGACTCTACAGTTCTTTCTAAAAATTATACAATTCCAAAAGCGAGGCATACTTTTTGGTACTCTACATTGACGGGTCAAACGACTTCAAATTTTAAAGTCTTCATTGTCAGAGTTTCATCAGCTTAATCCCCATGACTGTCTCCCTGAGGTGGAAAGCAAATGGTTATTTCAGTGTTTAAGGATACAAGCCAGATTACCCTGGAGCTATTTGAAAACCACAGGTAGAAACAGTACTGTTGAGAGCCCAGCAAATCATGTAAAAAGGCTTTGTTTTCTTACCAGGGGTTTGCTAATAGCTTTTACTTGATTTATACCTTATTAGCGATTATTCTGTTTTCTCTTTTGCTGAGGTTGTGCTTTTGCATAAATCTTTTCTATTCAGTTCTCATTTATGATTCCACATTCCTATCCAGAGAGTGGTGTTTTTAATTTTCTCAGATGGGAGAAACTTCTAAGCAAGTGGGTGAATTAATCACAACAGCCCATACTGAGGGGGAGGTCAAGCCGCCAAGTCAACCCCCGTCATCCATCACCCATTGTGGAATTTCCCAGGCTGCTTTTAATATCCAGTATTATCTCAAAGTGGTGTTTCCCTTACCTCATAGTATCCCTGTGAGAGTGGGAGAGTGCATCCAATGAGGTCATGTGTCTTTATAAATTGAAAATCACCCCGCAGATGTAAGGGGGTATTATTAGCCCATGGGGATGCTAGAAGTATTGAAAAGTTAAAGGCCTCCTTCAGAATTCCTGCTCATAGTTACTGGAAAACACTTCTCGTGCCTTGTACTCAGCAATGTGCCTATGGTTTCTGTGTGAATGGCTCGTTATAAGCTGGCACACATCCAAACACCAGTCTTCCTTCTGGCTTCTTCCATCCCACTACTGATTCAGGCACGAGTGGCAAATGTTAAAAGGTTAGTTAATTTGAGTCATCATATTATTTCTTAGCCCCAAAGGTGACTCACAAAGAGATAAACTGGTTAATACTCTAATTATATTGAAGTCCTGCAGATTCAAAAAGACCCAAGATTGGTAGATGGTTTGAAGGGGGAAAGGGTATGGCCAAATACATCTTGTTTATTCTTTATCAAAACATTCCAGGATCCTAACTCTGAAAATATCAACCAACTACTGTCATTGACAAATTAGACCCAAAGGCCTGAAAATCCTAGGAGGGAGTTGAGTCCTTTTAAAATTTGGATGACACGATCTCAGTTGCATATTTCAGGAATAGTTAGAGGGGTTTCCTTATGGGTTATAGCATTAATTACTGTGAGTCTTAAGAGCATGTAAGAGTCTATGTTTTATGTCTTTGGATAATTAACATTTAAGGCCTGTCTTGGAAATTACTCTTTGGCAAAAGCAGTATCTGGGGATTCATGTGGGAGATTAAACTCGCTTCCTTCTCTCCATTAATGAGCCTCTTGGAGCACTTGGTCTTAAAGGGTTGAAGACCACATATGCCACATTTATGAGTAAGAAAACTGAGTGATTGGAACAGTTGTAGCTAAGAATAGTTAGCATGATAGTCACTTCCTAGAGTTAAAAAAAAAAAATGTTAACATTCAAAAATTATTCACACCGATTCCTCTATTTTCTGCAGCTTTCTGTTAAAATGCAAGCTGAATAATAGGGCATATCATCAACGGAAATGTAGCTGAAGCTGCAACACATCTTACCAGTGCTCCCGCAATGTGTTTGCATTTGGGTAGACTTTGGGGAATACCACAGCCAACTGGACAGGCAAGTTTCTTGCCCTCGTGGAGCTTGTATGCTGATGGGGAAGACAGACTGGCAAAACAAAATTAAAAAGCAGGTTGGCAGGCGTTTTGGGAAGGAAGCACAGGAAGAGGGTGACAGGGGAACATGGGATGGGGACCACTTTAAGTGCAGGGTTGGAGAGGACCTGTCTGCCGAGCTTAAGGCAAGACCAAAAGAAGAGAGGGCTGGAGGGCCTGATAAACACAGGAGCCTGAGCAAGCAAAATCCTGTAAGCCACCAGGCAGATTGAGATGGATTTCATCTCCAGGGCAGGGGGACTTTGACTCCAGGACCGTGGGAAATCTTTGAGGGATTTGGGGCAGGAGGATAGTGATGTGATCTGATTTATCATTTAAGGGATTTCTTCCTTTTAAGAAGGTTGAGTAGCATCTGAGCTATTGTAGTTTGCCAAATTAAGGGGTTTACTATTTGTAAAAGGAGGAGAAGGAGGAAGGAAGGAAAAAGAAAAAAAGGGGTGGCTTCCTGTGAACACAAAGTTATTGCACAGAAATTCTCGTTTTATTGGCGTGAAATCGCGAGGCATTTGGGAGCCCCTTGCTCTGCTCAGAGGCCCTGTACCCTCTGCACCAATGCACGCCTGCCTCTGCCGCCTTGTCTACTCGCCGTGTTGGAAAAGATTCTTTTCTCTTTAAGATTACACCTTCCCTTTCCCACAATAAGCATCGTTTAGGGGCTCATCTTCTAATGAAGGATGTTTATGTGGGAGGTGTGGGAGGTGGGACGTATGGGAATCCCTATATTTTTTGTGTAGCATTTATGTAATCTAAGTATCTTTTAAAAAAATAAAAATAAATAAATTTAAAAAAATAAAATAGGTATTATAATAGCGCCTAATTCACTGTATTGATGTGAGCCCTTAAATGAGATGTCACAAAGAAAATATTTCACTAAGTGAAAAAAAAAAGCCACAAAGAGCACTTTCACATTCACTTTGCCTGTGTCTGAAAGGAACTACTGCTGCAGTTTCCATGCTGATGCTAAGATTAGGGGCCGGGGGCTGCTCTGGTTTTAGGTCCAGACTGGCAAATGGTTCCTCAGCAGAGAGTGCGCCCCCTGCTGCCAAGGCAGCTGGAGCCAGCCTGCAGGCACTGAGGACAGCGTAGGCTGAGGAAACAACCCAAGGAGTGTGGCCCCTGGCTCTCCCGGGTGTGAATCCCATGTAAATCATTCCCATGAAGCTGAGGGTGGACCTAACATCTATTACTAGATCAAAAAAGCATGTTTTAGGAGAAAGCATTGTCATTCTCCTTCCCCAGAAGTGGGTGTAATTAGCCCATTCAGTTCCGCTTAATCAAATTCCGGAAACTTCCGCTGCATACTTTCGATACAGCTGTCTGGGAAAGCCACCAGGTCTGCGGGGCCTCCACCCAAGCTTGACCTTCCCTGATGAAAACTGAGAAGATGTCAGTCCTTCCTCACGCTCAGGACAAGCCTACTGTGGGAGAGGGTGTTCGTGGAATAAGGTAGTCGTGGATCCTAGCAAAGCCACTCATTGGCTCAACCACCATTTCCCGTGCACCTACTGTGTGCCAGATCTTAGCGAGTCGAGGGGGCAGAGAACAAAAGGCAGGAGCCTCGACTTCAAGGAGCACATAGTGTAAGTGAACCAGCGAAGGCAGACTGGGAAGCTGGGGGTTCCGGGGGCATGTCGGGTGTCCTGGGGCTCACCAGGGAGGTGGCTCAGCCAGCCTGCTTCTGCAACCCTGGGCATCACAGCACCTCATTGATCAGTATTCCAGGGTGTATCTCTAAAAGATAGGACTTGACTTTTAAATATAACCATAATACCACTTCACATCCGAAAATGACCAATAGCTCATTGTGAGCAAGGAGCAGAGGCTGGAAGGGGTGGGTGGCAGGCGAGGGAGATATTCTGGAACAAAGCCCAGAATTAACTGACCCTTGAGCCCTCACGGAGATGAGGCAGACCTCTCCCTGAGAGTTACTTGCTCGTGTTACAGTGAAGCTGCATTTCTTTTTGAGGAGGCCTCTACCTGGAAATGTTTCAAGGGAGTAAAATGAACTGCAATGTTCAGTGAAAAATTCCCCCGAGTTTTGGATGTGGTAGGAACTGACAGAAATGCAATGTGGGTGGAAAGTCTATACTCTTTGTAAAACTCACTGTCTTAAAAAACAGTACAGAATACAGATCGTTAAAACTGTATTGAGAGAGCTGTTTGAGATCATGAAATGCATTTGTCATAAAGGGATTTTACCAAGATGGTTGTGGAGAAAATCATTTCCCCATATCAGCTCTTCATTTCAAGGTGTTGGGGGAAATGGAAATCTTTAATCAAGGAGGAAAAAAAAAAAGAGGAGCAACAACAAAATGAGGGACTCTGGTAAGATTAAAACATTACTGGTTAGAATCCATTTAATTATCCAGCCAGAGTAATTTAGTTGGCTGCAGCCCGACATTATCATAAGGGGAAAATGAACTGGCAGGTGGGACTCTTGAAAACAATTCAAGAATGGCAGGTCCATATAAAGCATGTGCCTGTTACCTCCCCATACAATTAGATACCACTCACTGGAAAATAAAGGAATTTGTCTACATTAATACGAGTTAGAACTCTAAAAGGCAAAGCCCAAAGGCAAGGTACAACGATGTCCTCTCTTAACCTGGACAAAAAAAGAAAAAGGAAAAAAGGCCAAGCCAAGGAGGCTTTATCTGCACAACCCCTTCTCCTTGAAGAATGGCTTCCGGGGAAATGAACGTAGTCAAACTTGACTTTGACCCAGAGAACTGCATGAGTGATGCCCTATGACATCAGTGAATTCAATGCGGTAGGTATTACACCTCATTAAATAAA
>PVKH010016337.1:0-15771 GCA_004027955.1 Chaetophractus vellerosus
CCTGACGGCCGCGGCCGCGGGGACAGCCGCGGCGGGGTGGGGGGCTACGACCCCGGGCGGCGGCGCCCCCGGCTCGCGAGCCGGGCCCCTCTCGCCCACCTCCTTCCCCACCTCGGCCCCTTTCTCTTCCCCGCCGCGGGCGACGCTCGGGGGAGAGGCCGCGGGCGGGGACCCCTAGGGTCGAGCCCGGCCCTCCCGGGCGCCCTGCCCGCGCGCGCCGCCTCCCGCCGGCCCGCGCGCCCGCTCCGCGCCCACCCCGCGCCCGCCCGCCGCAGCCGCCCGCACCCGCACCCTCCCCGCCCTCCCTCCGCCCCGCCCCGCCCCCGCCGGCCCGCGGCCCCTCGCCCGGCCCCTGCGCGCGGGAGGTGCGCGCGCCCGCGTGTGTATGTGTGTGAGTGCGTGTCCTGCTCGCTCCATGTTGCCTCCTCTCCCGGTACCTGCTGCTGCTCCCGGGGCTGCGGGAAATGCGAGAGGCTGAGCCGGGGAGGAGGAACCCGAGTAGCAGCGGCGGCGGCAGCAGCGGCGGCGGCAAGAGGAGCCCCCCAGGAGGAGGACCGGGATCCATGTGTCTTTCCTGGTGACTAGGATGTCGTCGGAAGAGGACAAGAGTGTGGAGCAGCCGCAGCCGCCGCCACCACCCCCCGAGGAGACCGGAGCCCCGGCCCCGAGCCCCGCAGCCGCAGACAAAAGACCTCGGGGCCGGCCTCGCAAAGATGGCGCTTCCCCTTTCCAGAGAGCCAGAAAGAAGTAAGTTGAGTGTGTGAGGGAGCCAGGCTGGGAGCCAGCCCCGGGCGCCCGGAGCGGAGCTGTCACCAGGCACACTCGGCCCTTCGCTCCCCACCCTCCGCCCCGCTCCCCCACCTCCGTCTCGCTCCCTCCAAGCCTCACCGACTGCCCCCCCCTTGGGGAGTGGGGGTTGGGGAGAGATTACTGTCGGCTTAATGTCTCTTTGGCACACACTTCTTTCCCTCTCTGCATTTTGCGTTTCTCCTTACTTTCTCGGCCCTCTCCCCACATCCCCTTCTGAGCCCCCTTTAAAAAGCAGGTCTGTGCTCCCCCAGCCTCCACCCTGGAACACCCGGCACCTTACTCTGCCAAATAAGGCTCCTGTCGGGTCTCGTCCCCACGACACTTTACTTTTTAGTTTGGTCTTTTCGGTGTGTTTTCTTCGTGCTTCGTTTTTTTTTTTTTGGGGGGGGGGGCGATTTCACGTCGATTTATTTTGGCCTAACTGGATCATTAAAAAAAAAACCAAACACATTATGAAGCATATCCAGGTAGTGCCCTGGATGAATTTATTATAAGCTACAAAGCAGTCTGCTCTCGGGAAACTCTCCCGTAGCTGTCAAAATGTCTTGCCCAGGTGGTCTCCGTGGCACCGGTTGGTGGGTCAGAAGAAAACGGAAAACTAGTACTGTTTTTTCTTTGTCAGTTAGTTGTTCCTTTAACTTTTCTTGATCGCAAACGTTTATTCTCACCGTTTAGTGTTATATTTGCAAGTCATTTAAACTTCTTTCTCTCCCGTCCCCAACACTGAGAACCACCCTGCTCCACACCAAAAAGCCCAACTCTTGCGTTATCACACAGCTTTAGGTAAAACTGTGCCTTACGTTGTAGCCAGTATTCCCAGTCAGTGCAGGATATGAAGAGTACATTTATTCAGATAGAATACGGATGTGAATTGCTTAACTTACATCGAGGCAGTCATTCCTCTGTTACTGGGTTGGGAATAGGTATCGTTTGTTTTTGAACATAGACTAGGAATGTAAATTTATTAGAAACTAGAAATATCTTTTTCAAAAAATGGTTAGACAGCAACTTTCCCTGCAAATTAGGAAACCCGTTTTAGTGCCAGTGAGTCTCTGGGCTATTGTGGCTTTTGAGTGTGCTGTGGAAGATCTGTGAATGTCTTACAAAGTTGTAGAATGCTGTGTACTGGTTACTGGCTTCACTGTGAGCACTGGATGGTGGAGGAAACCAGCACATATATGGATAGCCTGTTTCTTGGGTTTGGGTGCATTCATTTAATAAGTAGTCTTGTTATGTTTGGTGATATATAGTAAATAGTAACGTTAAGTGAGGCAGAACAGGACAGGGTTGTGGGAACCCCATTAAGCCCTTGCCTGTTTGCACTCTTTTTTGCTTTGCAGACTTTTTACTATGAAAGTGATTCAGGGCCTTCCACTTAACTCCATATTTTATTGCTAGCTCTTACTTATGACAAATCAGGGAAACAAGAAGTACAGGATGTATATATTACTACATTAGATTCTTTGTGATACAAAGTCAGTGTTTATTTATTATGGCACTTGCTTTGTAATATAATGTCTAATATAAAGTGCCATTATTATTACTGTATTACTTGAAATTTGCAAAAGGGAGGTAGAGTTTTAAATAACTTCAAGCTTCTTTGCCACTTTTTTCTATCCTTTAAAACAACACAAATCAAGCCATATTAAGGTTTTAATGCGATTGCTTTCTATTTTCACTATTTGGTAACCTTTCTTGGTCTCTTTTTGAACATTAATTTGGGATTATTATGTGTTTTAGATTTCCATTTAAATTCTCACTCTAGAGTAGACCTATCCATGTTGTTACACCCCTCACCATAGCTGTATACATGCGCATGCACACATTTTCTTTTTCTCTCCCTCCTATTGAAATGAGCTAATTTGTATTGATTCAACTCTTGGATGCACTGAAGAAAGGTTGATTTAGGTTAGTGACCATTTTATAGTGTGACTCATATTATGAATGAAGAAAAAGGTGAAATTAAAAATATTCTTGAGAAGTAAAATATTTTTACAGAGTGACACTAACAATATAAAAACATCAAAATTTTGGGAAATATTTAGAAAAATTCTAAGTCTCAAGAGAGTTTTCTTTTTTGGATTTGAGAGCTAACATAGCATTCCTTATAAGAGAGTAGAGTCTAGCAGTAACTTTTATGGTTCCAAACTTTTTAGTGAATTCTTTAAAATTAGGTGGGTCTTTTGAAGGGAATGGAATCACCAATTGTTTATCCACTGAGCTATCTAGCCGGGCCCGTCACCAATTGTTTAGAAATATGTAACTGGAAACTAATATGGAAACTAATATGTGAAATCAAGAGAAGGATTTTCAATTGTATATCTCTATACTGTATTAGGATTTATGCGTAAAAGACCCTGTAGTTGGTTATTGGAAGACCCTGAAAGTGAAACTGATATGTAACAAAAAAAGTAAATTAGGCTTTAATCACTGAAATTATGTGAAATTGCAAATAACTCACTTAAGGCATGAAAACCAATTTATTTTTGAAATGTTATGGAGATAAAGGTTTTAAAATTGTCAATGTTATTTAGATGATCACTAACAGTGGGTTGTGTTTTTTTTTTTTCAAGTGGAGTCTGTGTATTTGCCTTTGGATTAAAAAAAATGTTAAGCATGCACTGCCAATTATACTTTCCTTAAGTTTGAGTCTTTGAATATTTCATAATTCGATAAATTAAGCATTTTCTGGTTTTATAGAATTAGCTAGATCATTTTTAATGTTTTAACCTATTTAAAAATCATATGCTATATAGTTACTCGTTTATATTAACTATAATTATTTTAAAATTATGTTTACTACCTGAAATCAAAATACTTGAACTGTAGCTATTAATCTTAGAGGAAGAGTTTTAAAAATAGATTTCTTGTATAAATGTCAAATAGAATGATAAAATTTATGTTTGTCTCAAAGTTTTCCTTAACAATTGAGACTATGTAATTATTCAGTTATTTGGAGTAGTATTATATCATAATATTTTATCAGAAGTACAGGTCTTGCCATTGGTCCTTTCACAGAGTAGGTGCAAAGGGATTTTACTAGTGGTCTGATTATTTTTCTATTAATGTTAAGGAAACTTCTCCTGAAGCTTCGGTTTTTCTTTTTCTTCCTTAGAATATAAATTAAATTACTAAACTGGGAAGCAAAGGAAACATTCTGCCATATTTCTTACCAAGTCAATAGAGTTAATGTTTGAGATGGAGTGGGTGTTGGATGGTGCAGAGGCGGCAGGTGGTGGAGATAGGATTTCTGAGGAACTATCCTTGGCCCTATGTGAATAAACTCTTTATACCCTGAACCGCTTTCTTTTCAGAGGCAATTACTATTATTAGAAAGCCACCTTGAGCATTATTTGTTGTAGAAAAATTAGGCACGACCAATGATGTCATAGAAGGGATTGACAAAAGTGACTATGCAGCAGGTGAATATTGGTACTCTATATTTGTAAGTCCCCTCCTGGAATAAATCTCATTTACATAGCATGACTGTGAACAGTAAGCAATTTATAGTTGAGATATCACCATTATTATTTATGCTCTTTGAGATTTTTTATGATAGTAATTCTTGTTTTTCAAGAAATTAGATAAATGAAAACTTTTGTTAAATACTGGTCTCTGGATGTTATAGTCACTGAAATATTTTATTTTAATTGGAAAAAAAAAAAAAACAACAGGTCCAGGAATCAGGAAAGTCAGCCTCTCATCTCAGGTTTTTTCTTTCTATCTTCCCCTTGTTAGAGAAGTTGTATGTTTATAGAACAATCATGCCTAAAATACAGGATTCCCATATCACCCTTCTGCCAACACTTTGCTTTGGTGTGGAACATTTGTTATAGTTGATGATAGCACATTTTTATATTTGTACTATTAATTGAAGTCCATGGTTTAACTTACGGTTCGTTGCTTGTATAGTATAGTTCCATGGATTTTTTTTTTTGAAGTTTTTATTCTGTTACCATAAATACAATTTAACATTTCCCCTTTTAATCATATTCATATATATATGTCATTGTTCTTCCCCCCTCCCCCCTTGGCTCCCTCATCTTTTTGTTTATTGTTCTTGCTCATTGTCTGCTCATTGTTTGTTTTTTCTTTAGGAGGCACCAGGAACTGGACCCAGGACCTCTCATGTGGGAGGCGGGCACTCAGTTGCTTGAGTCACATCTGCTGTCAGCATGTTTGTTTTTTGCTCATTGTCTGCTTGTTGTCTTAATTGTTTTTGCTCATTGTCTGCTTGTTTTTTTCTTGTCTGCTCGTTGTTTTTGTTTGCTGTATGCTCGTCTTTTGTTTGTCATCTTTAGGAGGCACCGGGAACTGAACCTGGGACCTCCCATGTGGGAGGCAGGTGCTCAACTACTTGAGCCACATCTGCTCCCATGTTTCAGTGTTCTTAATTACAGTCCTAACATTATGCTGCCATCACCACCATCCATTACCAAAACACTTCTGTTATTCCAAATAGGAACCCTGTACATATAAAGCCTTTACTTCCCATTCCCTATCCCCATCCTGTCCCCTGGTAATCCATTTTCTTGATTCTGACTCTGTGTTTGCTTATTCTGATTGTTTCAAATCAGTGAGATCATATCATATTTGTCCTTTTGTGTCTGACTTATTTCACTCAACATGATATCTTCAAGGTTCATCCATGTTGTCGCATGTATCAAAACTTGATTCCTTTTTATGGCTGAATAATATTCCATTGTCTGTATATACCACGTTTTGTTTATTCATTCATGGATTGAATAAACTTGGGTTTCTTCCATCTTTTGGCAATTGTGAATAATACCACTGTGAACATTGGTGTGGGTATATCTGTTTGCGTCCCTGCTTTCAATTCTTTTGGGTATAGACTTAGATGTGAGATTGTTGGGTCATACTGTAGTTCTTTACTTAGCTTGGTGAATCACCAAACTGTCTTCTATAGTGGCTGCACCATTTTACATTGCCACCTGTAATGAATGAGTGTTCCTGTTTCTCTACATCCTCTCCAACACTTGTTATTTTAATTTTTAATTTTTTTATTTAAAAAAATTTTATAGCAGCCATTCTAATGGCTGTGAAAAAGTATCTCATTGTAATTTTGATTTGCATTTCTCTGATGGCTAGTGATGTTGAGCATCTTTTCATGTGCTTTCCAGCCATTTGCATATCTTCTTTGGAGAGATGTCTATTCAAGTCTTTTTCCTGTTTTTGAGTTGGGTTGTCTTTTTGTTGTTAAATTGAAAGATTTCTTTGTATATTCTGGATATTAAACCTTTATTGGATATGTGGTTCCCGAATATTTTCTCCCAATATATACTTTGTTGTTAAAGTCTTTTGAGGTACTAACCTTTTTAATATTGATGAGAACCCATTTGTCCATTTTTTTCTTTTGTTGCTTGCGCTTTGGATATAAAGTCTAAGAAACCATTGCAGTTAGTTT
Organism: Chaetophractus vellerosus; assembly: GCA_004027955.1. NCBI lineage: Eukaryota > Metazoa > Chordata > Mammalia > Cingulata > Chlamyphoridae > Chaetophractus > Chaetophractus vellerosus. The sequence goes on from PVKH010016337.1 coordinate 6,236, forward strand.
TTTTTTTTTTTTTTTTTAATAAGACCTCACTGTACTTTGCTGTTGATCTGTTGGTATTTTTCATGGGAATCTTTAATATATGAGAATATGATTTTAGTTTAATATGCAATATTATATGCAATATATTGGTTATTAATATGTAAACTTGATAATCACAGATTTCCGTGTAAATGGAAGTATCACAACAGTTTCAGACAATTCTGAAAATTGTCATTCAGTTCATTTTGCTATTCTCAGTTAATTGCATGATACCAGACTTGTAGTCAGTTTGCAGGGGGACAAGACACACTACACTGTTCTACTCCCATCCACCTTCTGCCCCCCCCAACAAAAAACAAAAACAAACCAACTGCACTTTATTCCTTAGGCCACAGCCAGATTTCCTTCCAAGCACATACATGGTGATGGTTCAATCCTGTATCCTTAAGCCACTGAAGTCATGACTGAGGAGCTTCCATGAAACCTTTTTGGTATTCCAAAATGTAAATGGTCAGTTTTTAGTTTTTAGTTATAAAGAATATTAGATGCTCTCTCTTCACTCCTGGGGGGGCGGGAGGTGTGAGATACCCTTGAATGGATTTGATACAGTTCTTAAATCATGAGCTTTTTGGACTGAATATAACTTTTCACAGCCATGGAATAAACTTTCAATTAAGCACTGTGTGTATGTATCTTTAATTTTCTCTCTCTCTCTCTCTTTTTTTTTTATTGTTTTGGCCCATCTTTATCTTTTAATTTCAACAAGCTGATTATTCCCTTCCTCCTTTCTTTTAACATTTTCTTTATCATGTTTATGCTACAGTGGCTAATTTCAGAACGTCTTGGCAGCATAAATTGCAAAAGTTATGGAGTAAAGTAAGGATTTTTTTTTTTTTGGCCTGATGGAGAGTATATAAATGTATGCTGGTAGTTTGTGTGAAAAATATAATAGAAAAACCAATTTTGGATTTGGGATCGGAAGTGTCAGTCTATTTATTTGCAGAATTTGAAGGACTTAGGAGCACAAAGAGGAGGAATGCTGCTGTTCTCTTTGTACTTTCTCTGTAATAGTCTAGAAAAAGCCTCATGTAAAAGAACTCTTTCACTTTGTTTCACCTGTTAATTTTTTGTTAATTATGCATGATGCACAAATGCTGAGACTGTTTTAAGAAGTCTTGTTTTCCATACTCTTCTGTAACTTTTTAGTTCTTTTGTTTGGGGCATCTTACTCAAAGAGCATGTAAATACTAAATATGTACCAATATGGATATTCAACTCTGTGGAAGAAGGGTTCACATGGAGGAAGTAGGACTTGAATTAGATGTTGAAGGATCAGTGGGATCAGTGGGAAGTAGAGTGAGAAGAAAGAGAATATTCCAGGGGAGCAATATGAATAGAATTATTGAGGAGGAAGTGTGCAAGGTGTTTTCCCAGTGGAGTGTGACTAGAGCAGAGACTTAATGTAAGGGGTCGGGCCAAACTATGATGGTTCTTGAATGGCAGGCTAATGAGTTTGGGCTTCATCCTCTAGTCCAGGAGTTATAAACTGTTTTAAAAGGGTCAGAGAGATAACTTAAATGAGTTGGAGGCTGCTTGTAAGATCATAAATGATAGCTGATCCCTAGGCCCTGGGCTGGGGAGAAAATGTCAAGTACAGACAGCCTAGAGAGTCATAGTCATTTTTATGCTTTGCTTAGGGTAGAGCTGATAAACAATTCTGGCTGATGATTGCTAAATAACTGTGAGATGTTTGTTTCTGGATACTCCGATTTTTCAATAGAGGCTGAAAGCTTGACTTCTTATGTGTAATCTCTCACTTTTTAAATGTTTTCACTTAGGGGCCGGCTTGATAGCCCAGTGGATAGGGTGCCGGCATACCACATGGGAGGCCCTGGGTTCGATTCCCGGGGACCTCTCCTAGCGGGCAGACCGCCTTGAGAATGGCAAGCCGCCATGGGCAGGGCAGGAAGCTGCCACGGGCAGGGCAGGTCGCCCGCGGATGGAGCACAGCCAGCCACCCGCGAACTGAAGCAAGCGCCGGCCGTGAACGGACGCAGAGACCGCCCACAAGCGGGGAAAGCCGCGCCTGCGCAGTGACCACTCTCGGCGCGTCGCCGCAGCGGGGGGAAGGGGAGATATGTAATAAAATAAATAAATCTTTTAAAAAAAAATAAATAAATGTTTTCACTTAAAATTGAAAACACTAGATGGGCTTATACCTTGTGGGCTAGATTTGATCTGTGGACAATCAGTGCACTATATAACTTCAACCTCTGCTTTATGCCCTAGTTATTTTATTTTTTAATTTAAGGTTTTAAAAGCAGATATTTGTAGTCTTCCTGAGGGCAGGAACCTTATTAAATTACTTTGTATTCTGTGTAAGGCTTTATACAGTTGAATGTAGGCACTCAAATACTTGGTGATCTAATGATAGCCATTTTAGGAAAGCATAGCAGTAATTATGTGGAAAGAGGAGTTACCTGAAGGCAGAGAAAATAGGCTGTGTAGGGTGATCAAGGCAGGGGGTATACTGCTAGCAGTAGGGATAGAACAGAAGAAAGAGTCCAGTCACCGCAGAGGAGGAATATTCGAAGTTCCTGGCATAGGTGTCTAGAAGATAGAAATGTCTGGGGGCATTTGGAGATGTAGGATTGGTGTTCAGGAACTAGAGAATATGTGTGTTACCTGAAATCACCGAGAATATGGAGAGAATGTGGAAAATAATAAAAGACTTAGTATGCTTGGCTACCCTTAGGAGATGGAAGACCGACCAAGAATTCCCAGAAAAATGAGAAAGGAAATCAGAATATGTTCTTGGCCTAAAAGGATAAGAATACGTGTACAAAGATGCTTATAGCAACAACATTACTAATAGAGAAAAATTGGCAACAATAAAATATCCATTAGTAGATTTCTGTGCAATTTTTATCAAGACAGAGAGGTAGGTTTCTGCAGATAACAAATTGGGAGAATGTCTGTGATGCATTGTTGATTAGAGGAAAAAATTTCCAAAAGCTGTAAAGCAGTAAGTTTTATATTGGCTATGTTTTGTAAAAAAGCACACAAGCTCAAACTATGTATACTTTTTGTGCAGATAAAAACATTTGGAAGGATACATAATAAATATTAATACTTCTTGAGAATATGTAGTCTTGTGTATGTACATCGGTATTTTACAGCAAATAATTAAAAACTGTAATCTTAATTTACAAATGAGTAAACCATGTTCTAGGTACGTTATGTATTCTGAAGCCAGGACTCCTTGCATTCAAATCCAGGTTTCACTATGTAGTAGCTATTTGATTTTGGGCAAGTAATTTAACTTTTTGTGCCTTGTTGCTTCATATGTAAAGTGGACATAATATTATACCTAATTTAGGTTTGTTGTGAGGTTTAAGCGAATTGATATATATATATATATTTATTTATTTATTTTTTATTTATTACATATCCCCGCCCCCTTTCTGCTTGTTCTTGCTGTGTTCATTTTTGCGGTCTTCTGTGTCTGCTTGTCTCCCCCCGCTGCGGCGACCTGCCGAGTCAGCTCACCGCGAGGTGGCCTGCCTGCTAGCGGCGGCTTGCCCTGCTCATGGGGGCTTGCCCTGCCTGCCGCGGCTTGCTGTGCCCGCGGCGGCTTGCCTTCTCAAGGCAGTCTTCCCGCTCGAGGAGGCCCTAGGAACCGAACCTGGGGCCTCCTATGTGGTAAACTGGTGCCCTACCAATTGGGCTACAGCCGGCCCCTAAGTGAATTGATATATGTGTGGAACTTAGAACATTGTTGTAAGTGCTATTAAAAGGTATTGTTATAAGGATTTACTGTTATTGTTATATTCATTGTTATTACCACTATCATCAGTTATCATTGATCACACAGTTATCTAAGTTAGTGACAGACATGATGTAATGAGATGCCAAACTTTCTAAAAATGTCATGAAATAAAATAATTTAGTAAATAGTAATTTATGGGGGGGGGGGAGGAGACAAAAATTACCGTTCCTTACATGTGTCCCTAATACTGAGAAAAAGAAGAGAAATAATAATTGCTAGGTCAGCAGAAATCTTTATAGAAAATTTTTCATTATGATTAACACATGGAAAACAACCAAAGCAATTCCCTGGAAGCTGTATATATAGTCATGTTAATACAAAATCATTAAAAAAAATTTATTACCCAAATCTATAAATGTGATGGTGGATCTTTTTATATTACAACTCTGCTGACCACGGTTTTATTAGTAGGTCTCCTTAAATGGGTCTCATTATTAAGTTGTTTTAAAATGATTTTTAAAAATCTTTTATAGTAGATCATTTAATCTTTACATCTTTCTGTAATCTATTTGCGTGAGAAGCAACTTAATTGATGGTTCACAGTGAAGCCTCTGTGGCTTGTTCTTAATTCAGTCTTTTAGTGGACCCTAGCAAAAAACTTTCTTGATTTCCTGATCTTTGGGATCCTAATGGCATGCACTACATGTTTGGGGTAAGCACTCAGTTGCATATAAAATAGCAAAATGAAACATAACCATATTCTTTACCTTAAAGCCCTCATCAGTGGATTTATTCTACTTGGATTGAGGAATTTGATTAGTATGGCCAAGTTTTTCTCACATTAGACTTATGTACTTACAGAGTTATAAAATATTAAAACTAGATTAGAATTCAAAGAACATTTAGTTCAGCCCTTCATTTTGAGACACAGATTAAAGCGTACTCGAGGTTATATGTCAGGTTACCTGTACAGTAAATAAAGGGAGAGATGGTAGTCTATTATATTGATAATCTCAAAAGGACCACGCCTTCCAGTTTTTGTTCTGTTGTACGATTGCTTCCCCTTGTATCTTAGCTAGCTTTGTGACTCACTTTAACCAGTAGATTGCAGTAGAAATGACTTTGTACTACTTTTGGGCCTAAGCCTAAAGATGGCCTGGCACCTTCTACTTTTGCACTCTTGGGACCCCTGTGTTGCCATGTAAGAAGTCCTGCCGGAAAGAACATGTGGAGAGGGAAGACCCAGGGACTATATGAAAAGAGAAGTTCAGTCATCCCAGCATCCCAGCATCCTAGCTGAGTTGAGCCCTTAGTCGGCTTGCCTGTTAAATGCAGCCACAAAAGTGACCACCAGTAAGGCCAGCGGAGGAACTCATCCAGTTGAGCCCAGCCAAGATTGCAGATTCATGAATAAATAAAATGGTTGTTGTTTTAATTCATTAGGTTTTGTAGTGGTTTGTTATACAGCAATAGATCATGGAAACAAATGGTTTTGTGAATTAAGGGACTCTTAAAGACAAAAATATTTGAGATGCAAAGGATGGAAATCACTCTTGTTTTCCATCTTCTCTTATTGAGATAGCTAAATGAGGCTGCCTCCAGCTCTTTGCCCCTCATTTCCCTAAGGTTTTTTGAAATAGAGATGGGTTGTTATAATCGGAGACTTTAAATGGTGTTTAAAAATGCAGTTTTCACAGTGTAGATTGGATGGTAATTAGAAAATACATAACATAAGATAAAAGAATTATGAATATAAACCTTAAAAAAGGTATGGTTTTATTTTTTTGACTTATACAGAGATTCACATATATTTGGAACATCTTGGACTCCATATGTTCTATTCCTGGGCCTACCACTAACTAGCTGTGCCATCAGTTAGGATTAGATTTGTCTTTATGGATAGAAAACCCCCAAATAATAGTGACTTAGGTAGGAATGTTTATTTCTCTTTCACATACCAGCATTGGGCCTGGTATGGTGCCTCTGCCCTGCAAAAGCATCAGGGACTCACCTCCTTTTATCTGACTGCTTAGCCGTCTGTATGGTATGGCCTTTGCCCTCAGATTTTATGATGGCTAGTAGAGCCCCAGTCATTATGTCCATGTTCCATAAACAGAATTGAGGGGGAAGCGGAAGGGGCTCAAGCGATTGAGATCCTGCCTACCACATGGGAGGTCCCGGGTTTGGTTCCTGGTGCCTCCTAAAAGGAAGACGAGCACACAATGAACAGCAAATGCAAACAAGGGGGTGGGGAGAAATAAATAAAATAAATCTTAAAAAAAAAAAACAAACAAACAGAATGGAGGAAGAGGTGACAAAGGGCAGAATTCTTTCCTTAAAATACCCTTCTAAGAAGTACCATATGTATTAGCTTCTGAGTAGATGGCTAGAACTTAGTCACATGGTCACATATAGCTGCAAAGGAGGCTGGGAATACAGTCCTTTAGCTGAGTACGTTGCTGCCTAGAATGAATTTAGAGTCTTGTTATTAAGACTCGGAATAGTTATTGCATAAGCAACCAGCTCTCTCCAGCACTTTGAGCATTGCTTTATCTCCATAGGCCTAGGTTTTCATGTACGTGAGAATGATGATAATGAACTATTTGGGATGGCAGATAAATTTCACGTTGAGGGCAAGCCGCATTTGATTGGTAGTGTCTGCTTGCCGTGCTTTGCTGAAGAACACTGCGCCCCTGGTTTTTGTCCTCGGCTCAGCAAGGAAGTGTAGTAGAAGTATTGGGTTAAAGAGGGGAGGAGTGTGCTGCCATTTATATACTACCCCTGTGCTCCTAAGTCTTTTTTATGTCCAGTTACTTCAATTTTTGTAAGCTTTTCTTTGAAAATATTAGATTATTCTGCTGACTTTTTGACTATTTTTTGTATTGCTCTTTTAAAAAAATCCTAAAATTCACTTGTACTTTAAAAAGTTTGTTAGTAAGCTTGATCCCTACTTTGTGCAGAATATTCTCAAAACTGGAGATGGGAGTGATATAAAGAAATACTAAACTTCTTTTTGATTATTTTTAAATTATATTTTATTTTTATCCTCCCTCCCCCGCCCCCTCATCTGTCTGCTCATATTCTTTTATGAGTCACTGGGAACTGAACCCAGGACCTTCTGTGTGGGGGCAAGTGCCCAACCTCCTGACCCACTTCTGCTCTCTGCTGGTTGCGCGTCTTCTGGTTGCAGCGTCTGCTGGTTGCAGCTGTTGTTCCTTGCAGCATCTGCTGGTTGCTGCGTCTGCATCTGCTCATCTTCTTTAGGAGTCACTGGGAACCAAACCTGACACCTCCATGTGGAAGGTGGGTGTCCAATTGCTTGAGCCTCATCTGCTCCCCTAAACTCCTTTTTATGTGTATGTTAGTATATCTCAAATATGCTGTGGTGACAGATAACCCCAGTTCTTAGTGGCTTCAGGTAACAAAGATTTATTTCTTGCTAATGCTACATGTTCATCATGGATTGGCTGGAGAGCTCTGTTCTACAACATCTACACCCAGGCTGAGGGAGGCTCTATCTCTGTCGCTCTACAATTGACAGGAGAGCATGGTAGATTGTGCTCTGGTTCTTAAAGATACCATCCAGAGTTCTGTTTACATTTCATTGGCCGAAGTAAGTCATGTGGCAGCACCTAACTTCAAGGGAGTGGGGAAGTACCATCCTATCATATTTCTGGAAGGAGAACCAAAAATATATAGTGAACAGCTCTAATGAATACTACAGAGGATAACTTTATTTTAGTCCAAAAATTCATATTTGACTTGATTGACTTGAGTATGTTTTATTGTGTGTGATTGGCTATGACCATCCTGTACACTGTTGTACTACAAGATATTAATGGCGTGTATTTAGTAATACTATTAAATGTTAAGAACATTTTCCAGAGGTAGCAGTAATATAGGAAGCATAAGGCTTCGGTTCTTGATTCTTTCTGTACTGTACTTCATGTTTCCTTCTTTCTTCATTCTTTGATTTGATTCTTGATTCTTCCTTTGCTGTACCTCATGCTTCCTTCTCCCACCTATGTGGAAGGAGTCAAATATTTTAATCTCTAAGTAATGTTAGTGAGGTTATAGGTGATTTAAAATCTGTGTTTTTTCAAAGTAAGTTCTTAAAACATGTTTTATTCACAGATTTATTTTGCTTATGTTTTCTTTAATCACCCAAGGAAGATGTTAGGCAAAGTTGAATACTTATTGAGCATCTACTATTTATGCTCTACATTTGAGAAACTAAAATAAGATCTCTATCCTCAATTCTTAAAATTTAGTGCCAATAATGATGCAAAATGACAAATCCTACAATATAAAATTGCACAAAGTGGTGAGGAAGCTTAGAGAAGGAAGAACTTAAGGCAGGAGAATTGAAGAAAGAAAACTTCTGAGTTGAGTCTTGAGGAATGGAAAAAACCAAAATGAAACACTTTTTTGAAGAGAATGGGGTGAGTGAGGAACTGATGCATGGCCATTATGTGTTAGGTAATTCTAATGCTTAAAAGAAGTTACCTCATTTAATACTAACAATCACATGAGGTAGCATCATTAGTTCCAGTTTTACAGATGTGTAAGCTGAGTTTGTGGAATATTACCTAGTTAAGTGATTGAATCAGAGTTTGAATCCAGATGTGTGTGATTGGTGGTTGCTTTTTAAGGAACTCTGGTCTGCTATGGGGTAATGAGGAAGGGAGAGTAAACTAGGAATTTAAAAATTTTGCTGTGGGCAATAGGGAGTCACTGAAGATTTTAAGCAGAGAAATAACTCCATATCTGTGTTGGAAAAATAACCTTGGCAGCAACTGGGAAGATGGTATGGATGGAATATACTCTGTCCTGTTGCAAGGTGCTGGAATGGGAACCCAAACTGATTTACTCTGTTCTTTTCATCAGGAAATAATACTTACCCATCTTTCACTTTCAAATTTATCCAACAACAGAACTGGAAAGGAACCTCAGGATCATTATTCTAGTGCCCTCAATTAATGCATTAGGAAATTAAATGCCTTTGGGGAAGTTTGATACCTTATACAACACATTAGGATCAAAATATGATGGTCTTTTGCAAATGACTTGGACCTTTCTTAGGTTCCATTAGCTAATGTCCAAGTATATATCTATGCCTAGAATAGTGTCTTTGAGGACCATCCATGTTATTGCATGTATCAATAGTTTATTCCTTTATATTGCTATTAATCCATTGTATGGATATACCATATTTTGTTTATCTGCTCACCAATTGATGGATATTTGGATTATTTCCAGCTTTGGGCTATTCTGAATAATGCTGTATGAGCATTTGCTTACATGTCTTGGTGTGTGCAAATATTTTAATTTCTCTGGGAAGATACTTAGGAATAGAATTGCTGGGTTTAACCTTTTGAGAAGCTGCCATACTTTTCTAATGTTGCTGTACCATTTTATACTCTCATTAGCATTGGATAAGGGTGTATATCCTTGCCAACATTTGGAATTGAAAGTCTTTGATTTTAGTCTTTGTAGTTGGTGTGTAGTGGTATCTTATTGAGGTTTAATATGTGTTTCTCTAATGATTAATTATGTTGCGCACCCTTTCTTTTTTTTTAAAGATTTATTTTTTATTTTCTGCTTTTTTTTTGGTCCCGCCCCCCCTTCCCCCTCCCCCCCTCCCCCGCTGAGGTGACGCGTGGAGTCAGCCTCACCTGGTGAGCGGTGGCCTTGCCCACTTACCGGCGGCTCCACTCTGCTCGCAGGTGGCTCTGCTCTGCCCGTGGTGGCTTTGCCCTGCCTGTGGCGGCTTTTGCCCTGCCCACGG
>PVKH010016338.1:0-15765 GCA_004027955.1 Chaetophractus vellerosus
CGGGTGGTTCCGCTCCATGTTTTGCGGGCAGCAGTCCTCCATGCTTTTTGCGGTCTGCCCGGCTTCCGCGGTTTGCAGGAGGCAGCTCCGCTTTTCACGGGTGACTTTGCCATGCCCGTGGGGGCTCCGCCCTGCCCATGGCGGCTTCTTGCCTTGCCCACGGCGGCTCTGCCCTGCCCACGGTGGCTTGCCTTTCTCAAGGCCGTCTGCCCACTTGGAGAGGTCCCCAGGAACCGAACCCGGGGCCTCCAATGTGGTACCCCAGAGCGCTCTTTATCCACTGAGCTATCTAGCCAGGCCCCTCTGAAAGAGTTTTACTTCTTTTAAATCAAAGTCAGGCTCTTTATCATCCAGTCTTTTATACCACAGAATTTCATAGTGTACATCAGCTCTGAAAAATAAAAAAAGCCACTTTTACTCTCCTGCCATATTTTACCCTCATTCTTTTCCCAGAGTTAAAAATATATTAAAGTTCATATTATATTTTCCAGTCATAAAACCTGAACCAGGAGAAATCTAATAGAATTTGGTGATTCATAACAGAAGTAGTATTTTTGAACTTTGTTTCATCAGAGTAGAAATCTTAGCTCTCTAATATTATAATCCCAGTTGGTTTCCTAAACAAAGACTAAATATAATGCAGTTCATGAGTAGTTATTTTTGCTTGATAATATATATCATGCTTATGACATTATTTGCCTTAATTTTATAACTGGAAGAAATTTATCTCTACATTTTTCCTCTTCCCTTCATTACCGATACCTCTTCATTATTATGTAATTCTTTAATTATTTGGAATGTCTACACATATAAGTAAATGCAAGCAAAACAGCCTGCCCATAGATATTAAAATATCATTATCCAATAGACCTGACACATATGTCCATATTGTGGATATAAACATTGATGCATAGTACAGTAACAAAGGTAGTGTCTATTATATATTAACAGTTTATCTATTTGGTACAAAATTCCTATGAAAACTGCTAGGCAATTATCTTCAAGGGGGATGGTCTTGGGACACTTTGGTCAAAAGTATCTCCTACTGATTTTGTTCCTCCTACAAAAATCAGTAATTATAAATTAATTCTTTAAAATGTATAGAAAGGTAATTTGGTTATTTTTTATTCCATTTTATTTCACAATTCCACAAATTATCGAACTCTTTTTGCCCTCTTTATTATTTAAACATTTGAATGAAAGAAACACAATGCATTGATTGTAGCCCCTTCGTTTTGAATGTGTTGATTCTTTTCAACACATTAGGCACCTATTGAAAAATACTCACAACTTTCACATGCCAAAGAGAATGAAAAGGCAGACTGAAATATGCACTGTTCTGCTTTCTCCCACATTACTGTCATGAATACCTCCTTGGCTCCACTTTGCAATGATTACCTCAACTTGTCATTTATTCCCAACTACTTGGTCACCATTACATTAAGATATTTCACTTTTGGTATCACCTGCTAATATTTTCATTGGAATCTAATAGTTCCAGTTTGAAGATTTCTATTTTAACAGTATTGAGCATTAATTATAATCCTTGAAGGTATCATATATTTTAATTAATTTAGTTTTCTTTAATTCTTTCAGCAATGTGTTATAGTTTTATTCCTATGTTAACTTTAAATCTATTGCAAATGGCACTATGTTATACTTCTTCTTTTCAATTCCCTATGGCTAATATACAGACATATAATTTGTTTTGCTAAATTTATATTATGTCCTTATACATCCTTAATTCACTTATTAAGAGTTGTGAGATCTTTTTTAGATTCTCTAGGAATTACATTAATATAAACATGTACTCTATGCATTAAGACAGTGTACTTCATTTCTATTTTTATGGCTTTTGTTTTTCTTGCCTAATCCATGGGCTAATTTTCCTGATGAAAATTCTACTGTTAATCTTATTCTTGTTCCCCTCCATGGACTGTGACACTGTTTCATATCCTCAGCCATTTGGTGTGTGTGTGTGTGTGTGTGTGTATTCAGTGTTCAGCACTTTGATTCTTATGTGCCTAGCTATGGCTTTCTTTGAAATTATCATGTTTGGGATTTGTTGAGCTTCTTATCTTGGGATTCTTGGTTTTCCATAATTTGGAAATTTTCAGTTGTTATGTCTTCAATTTTTTTTCCTACTCTATTCTCTCTCTGCAGCTTCAAATTCACATCTCTTAGGGCTCTTTGATTTTATCCTAGTGTTCACTGGTGTTCCATTTGTTTCTTTTTCCATTTTTTTCTCATTATTTCAGCTCACATAATTTGCATGCATGTCTTCAATTTGACTGCTCTTTTATTTTGCAGTGTACAATCAGCTTTATTGCCCATTCATATCAGCAAGTTTTATTTCTGATATTTTATTTTTCACTTCCAGAATCCTTATGTGGTAATTTTTTTAGTGTTTCTATTTCTTTTCCAACATTTACCATCTTTTTACTCATTATTTCCATCCTTTTCTGTAAATTATTTAATGACTTTTACAACAAATATTTCAAAGTATTTTCTTACTAGTTCCATTATCTGCATCTGTTTCTATAGAATGTTCTTTTCCTTTGTATGTTTCACATTGTCCTTTTCTTTCCTCTATCTTGAATTGTTAATTTTATTCTGCACATGATGATTAAAATTAAAAATTAATCTAAGGTTTTTCACCAGAGAATGCAAACTTTCCTCTTTGTTTGACAGTTAGGGTAAGAAGCTGATCATTAATATTTTTCCAAAAGTCCTTTAGAGCTTTTGCTAGCCTATATTTTACTTAAATTGAGTTCCCCTCTCCTAAGGCCAACATCTAACTCCTGTTCCATTGCTCTCAAGTATCTCATCCCTTTGATCTCTTCTGTTTGTAAAGTGGTGAAAGTTGGCCCCATATTTCCAGATAATTGTTTTGTTTATTTTTGGATTCACCTCCAGCAGGACTTCCGAATTCAATCACTATAAGAATACCTGAGGAAGTTAAAACATGACCTAGTTTCCAGCAGCCTCTCATCCACTGTTGTCTCCTTGACAGAAATCTGGGGTGTGTGTAATGTGGAAAATCTTAAGCTAAGTTATTTTTGTATTGGCGATTTTTCCCCCTGATTAAAATTTTTCTTCCAACCCCCACTACCATTAATAACTCAGATGTGCTTCTCTCATCTTTGCAAAGTCTGTCTCTTTATGGCAGTATCTTCTAGTACTAAACTAGGTAATTGACTCCAAATGTGGAAGATTCCACAGCTTTCTGTTCCCATGAGAAGAGCTTGTCCCCTTATGGAATTTAGTTTATCATGTATTTGTTATAACCACTCATTTCTCTTATCCCCATAGACAAAAAGTTTTTTTAAAATTTATGTTTCTTTTGTTGTTAACAAGAAAGAAAATGCCATTTATATCCATAAACACCCTAACCAGAACTGAAAATCAAATTATGAGTGTGTGTATGCTCTTGTTCCTGTCATTCCATACTAAAGTATTGGATTTCATTTTATTAACCTTTAAATATCTTTCTGAATCATTAATAGTATGGTATGTTGCTTATATATAGCACACTTAGTGATTGCTTGTACATCAAATTAACGAGAGGTTCTAAAGTTTTGAGATTTTTAAAAGTTGAAATTTACCATGATTTTGTAGATTCTAGCAAATTTAGCAATTTATGCTATTGATATTATCTAATTGTTATGCATTTTGAATTGTTCAGATGTTCTTTTTCCAATTGCTTTGTTCTCTTAATTATTAATTTTTATATCTTTACTTAAATTTATAAATCACGATTGATAGAATAATATGTTCTTTTTCCTGTAATTTGAAATAAATATGTTGAAGGTTTTGTCTTTTGATGCTCTCTTATATTCATATTTTAGTAAGGGAAACACTTCATCTACATATAAATAGTAAATACTGACCTAGGCTTTAAAATATTTCCATAGGGATTAATAACATCATCACAGGAAAGGAGAGCTTTGCCTTGACAAATTTCTTGCTGTCAATTGCTATGACCATATTCAAGTTTGTGATGGTTTGTAACTATTTAAAACTTCTAAAAAATTGTGTATATTTTCTATGAACATCTAATTGTTTAGTGTTTCTATCAAATTTGTTTCAGTGATATATATTTCTTTCATTCTGTGCTTCTTTAAATACTCATTTTTGACAGCTCTCATCCATTTAATTCTAGTATGGTTGTTTCACTGACATGAAGTTTTATGTTCACCACAAAAGATTACTTTGATAGAGTTAAAATGAATATAGTCTCACTGAGAAATGACTGTACTTCAATATTCATGTTGGGTGATGAATTCTAACCCCTATCATTGTGTATATGAAGGAATCCTTGATGAGGCTTCTGACAATACAATTTTCCAAATTTCTACCTCAGGTTTTGGTGCAAAAAAGCATGCAGTGCAATGTATACTAATCTATTCATAATCAAATGAAACCACACAAAGGCTATAAGTAATTGTATTATTATTAATAACAAAAGGTAACTAGGTTTCTGGTTTTTAGCTAATACATAGAGAGCTAGAAGGAACATCACTTATATCAAAAACATGAAAAAAACAGGTAATCTGCAGTTTCATAACATTCTTGAACCTAGCAAATAGCTGATGAAGCAGCACAACCATCTTGCCTAGAGTCTAAGAAAGCATAGTCATCTCCAAAATACAATGTGAGGGTGGCTTACCTGTGACAGAGCATAGAAAGAAACTGGAACCCCATTAAAGAAGGCAAGAAAAATTCTCCTATAGGTTTTGATGGATTGTTGAAAGGTAAATGTGGGTTACCATTAAACTGTGGAAACCATGGGAGTCATAGATGCAAGAAGAGTTCGTAGATTAATGCAGATTCTTCTCCTCAGACTTCCTTTGGTATCTATTCTCCTATACAACATATACAGCATAAAATCAAAACATATATGGAACACAAAAAGCAATAAACACCTACTAGCTTGAGAATAAGTAATCAACAGAACCAAACTTAGATATGACACTAATGTCTGAGATAGAGAGGGAATTTAAAATCATTATTGTTAATATGTTAAAAGTGTATAGTAGAGAAAATGGGAAGCATATATAAAGAAATGGGAAATTTCATGAGGGAAGTGGAAGCAATAAGATCGTGTGAAGTGTGAGAGGAGGAGGAGAAAAGAAGAAGAAAATAAAAAGAAGAAGAAGCAGTGATGGTGGTGGTGGAGGAAGAGGAAGGAGAAATAGAAGAAGGGACAAAGGAGAAGATGGAGAAATAGTAACAGAAATGAAGAATGCCTTTGACAGCCTTGTTAGTACAGTTTGCAAAGTTGAAGAAAGAATTAATGAACTTGAAAGTATGCCTATAGAAACCACTGGAAATGAAATGCAAAGAGAAAAACTAGCAAACAAGCAATAAAGCACACCAATCCTTTAAGACTAAGGGGGCAAGGTCAAACTAATATAAGTGTAATTGAAATCCCAGAAGAAGAAGTGAGGGAACAGAGCAGAAGAAATAATTGGTGAGACAATGGCTGAGGAATATTCAAAAAGAGTGGAAGAAATAAAACCACAGATCCAAGGAGTCAGAAAACAACAAGTAGGAAAAATAACTAAATAATGACCACAAAAACATCATATCCAAAGTGCTGGAAATCAAAGAAAAATGGAAAATAATCTTAAAGGTAGCCAGAGAAAAGAAAGTCCTATTATATAGAGAGAGGAGTGCTAAAAAAATTAGAGTTGACTTCCTGTCAGAAACTGTGCAAGACAGAAGACAATGGTGTGAAACATTTAAAATCTGGCAAGAAAAATAATTATGTACAAAGGATCTTTCAAAAATGAACAAAAAGTTAAGATGTTTTTAAATGAATATAAGTAAAAACAAGGTAGCAGGTTTTAATCCAATCATATTGGTAATTCCTTTAAATATACATAATCTAACCACACATGTTAAAATACAGAAAGAATTTAAAAAAACATAAGTATCCAACCATGTGCTGACTCCAGTGCAATCCTATTTTAACATAAAGAAAAAGATAATTTAAAAGTGAAAGAATTCAGAAAAGTATATGATATAAATCTATATATTTTTAAGCTAGAAGGGCTAAATAAATATCAGTAAAAGTAAACTTAAGGATAAGGGGTATACCAGGAATGAGCAAAGGATATTCCAAATATAATATAAAGGTTAATTCAACAATTCATCAAGAAGAAATACAAACCTAAATGGGTGTATTCATAATGACAAATCTTCAAAATACATGAAGCAGAAGTGGATAAAACTAAAAGAAAAAATAGATAGATACACAATTAGAACTGGAAATTCCAACATCTCTCTTTCAGAACTGGTATTAAAAAATAGACAAAAATTCAATAATGGGATATAAAATGAGAAAGACAATATCAATCCAATTGACCTGATATTTATTAAATAACCCTGTCAATAATTGCAAATTGCACATTCTTTAAAAGGTCATATGGAAGATTTGCTCATGACTAAGCTGAGGCTCTAGGCAGTTAAGCAACTTGCTAATCCTCAGTAGAGCTGAGAATGGCTTTCAGGCTGTCAAGTCCAAACCCTTTTGCTAGAAGAATGACCAAGGTTTAAATGGAGCAAGCTCTTGACAGCTTGAGAAGGTAATTTCATGCCTCCAAAGTGGGACATAAGGTGATCATATTTGATATTTCTGTCATCAGAAACTCATGGGAAACTCATGAAGAAACACAAAGCATAGCAGGAGTCAAAATAGCTCAAGGAAAGCACATTTGAAATGTTAAAGAAAGGGTGGAACTTCGTGGCCAACTGCAGGAGGAAAGGCCTCCCCCAAGCATGTACAAAAATGGTTTCATAGACACCATAATGATGCTTCTGGAAAGGAACAAAAGAAATTCTCTCACAAGACAGGGTTCACTTTTCATGGAGAAAGACAGAGAAGTGCATTTGTGTATGAACTTTCCAGAGAATACTGGAAGGAGTTCCCAGATTCATTGAGGGAGAATACCCACCTGAAAGAATGGCACGCAAACCATACCCTGATCCAATTTCATTCATCCATATATTGAGCTGATTCAAGTAATGAGAGTTCTGGATATGCCAATAAACCAAATCTTAAGTCTCACAGCTGAAACTGGTTGTTTGAAGAACCTGAAAGAACTCAGTGTTAGTTTCAGTCATCTAAAGAGCATTCCTCTAGAGCTGGGAGATTGTGAAAATCTGCGGAAACTGGATTTTTCTGGAAATCTAGAATTAATTGAGCTCCCCTTTGAAAATAGAAGAATTGCAAAACTTCCTCCTGTATAAAAACTAGCTGGCCTATACTCCTTTCACCTTGTTCAACCTAGAGAAACTCACCTTGACAGTCATCAGTGGGTACCATTTGGTATAGCTCCCAACTGCCCTTTGTGCCTCATCCACATCATTAAAATTTGTAAGCCTTATGGACAATCCTATCGATAATATCCAATAGCAAGGTGGTGACAAAATGATGGAAAGTAAACAAGATTGCCAACGTTTTGATAAAGAATTTATGAAAGCCTATATTGAACATCTGAAAGAAAGAGAATCTGTTCCTAGCTATATTACAAAAGTAACTTTTAGCTTTCAACTTTAATATCGTCCAGCAGAAGACTGCAACATCTCACTATCCTGTGGAGCTGTTATGGGTCATGTTACATACAATAATAATGGCTTGTGCCTAAGGACAAAGTCTAGAAATCACTGTCATAGTTGTTAGGAAAAATTATTTTCAAATTTCAAATATATAAATACCTCCCTCCATAGACTGTAAAATTGATAAATGGTTTATATATTGATATTTAAAGGTTCATTTTAACATGTTTCCAAATATAATACAATAAATAATTTAGAAAATGTATTATCTTTTAAATTATAATTTAGTGACCAAATTTTGTAGGTGATTGCATTGTTTTCAGAAATAAAGGGATAAAGAGAATATTAAAAAGAGCATTTATGCTGGACTAGTTAAATGAGAGTTTTGTTTTGTTATTTTGTTAGAGTTTTAAGTATTATTTTACTAAGAATATTTATCCTTAAGTTTTTACAAACTGCTATATCTATAGTTTTTTAATTCTATTTTGGCAAGTATAGGCTCCCCTTGAAGACCTCAGGGGAGACTTAGGAAATAAACCAAACCTTGAAGGAAATAAGAAGAGCCAGAAAGTCTGTCCATGCATTCGACACAAGATGCTTGGATAGTATGTTGGTAACTCTGGTTGAGAAAGTGTGGGTCTGGCTGGCCACAGTAAGCCTTGATTGGCCGAGTGAGTCTCAGGGGTCCTGGGACCCACCCCAGGGCAAAGAGCAGAGGTGATGCCCTCAGGGCTCCCTCCTCCAGAATTCAACTTTCCCAAGGTGGCCATGGAGAGTGAGAGTGAGGATGACTGGTCCACATTGATGTTGAGCCTCTAGCAAGGCTTCTTCATGGGTACTACAGGAGAACTACGCACATAGAAAAACTGATTGTAGTCCAGAGGAAACCTACAGGAATGTGTTTTACATGGGCAAAGATGGACTCATTATAGGCCTCTGTACTCTTCCATCACAGCACAGGATTTGGAGGAATTATAGAAACATCTTTGTTTTGATATGTTTTGATACCATTGTCTTAGGCTAAAATAAATAGGAGTGTGAAGATTGTCTGGAAGATAAAGCAAGTAGCATTTTGTAAGAAGGGAAAATACGCATGCATAATATATATTTATGTGTGATTTTACTTCCATGTGCTTTCCAGCAGAATTTTCTGCCATGATGGAAGTGTTCTAAATCTGTGCTCTCAGATACAGATATGGTTTTTGAGAAATTGAATGGTGGCTGGTATGACTGAAGAACTAAATTTTTAATTTAATTTAATTTAATTTAATTTAAATTTAAATAACCACATGTAGCTCCATGCTGGACAGTGTTGAACTGTCAGCACCCTAACTGCTGGTCAGAAAGAGAGACAGACGTTCCCACCTCCAGGAGAGGGGTCTCACTGCATGGAGCGTACCAAGGGCATGGAAATGCCTGCCCCCAGAAAAGGAGTCTTAGGGTCCCAAAGCACTTGTGGTTTTCAGGTGTTTGGGTTGCCAGCAAAAACCAGATTCACTCAGCATTGGATGGAAAAGTGTTTTATCCACATAGAGAAGAGACAGCAAGCAAGCTTTACTAGTGGGTTTCAGTCCCCCATGGCTCACATACACAGGTGATATAAAATGAACATAGTTTACCACACTTCCCAGACTGTAAAGAATGATTACATATGATTGGGACAATAGGGGAAGTGATGTGATGGCATATCCTCATCTTCTAGGGAATGTGTAGGCTTCTAGGGGATGTATAGAGTTTGTAAGAAGGGAGTGAGCCCATATTTTTCATCCATGCTAGGAACCAGGTTAACACAGGCCCCAGCACAGAGTTTATTTGTGGGTCACAGGGAAAGGCAGCTGGCGGTTTGCAGACTGGCTTCTTCCACAAACATCACAGGTATAGCCAGGTGGGCTTTTTAGAAATTAATATGGAGTAAACATGAAGGGTGACTTTCATTTTTTCTTGTCTGAAGAATAAGTCTGTCCCTAGAGTCATGTACTTAAAAAGAGTTACTATTAACACCCCAGTATTTATTTTAGCGGGGGAGGGGGTTAGTCATAATTCCAAAGATGATATCATTAGCAGATGTAAAACAAGCAAAGCATTCTATAAAATATTGATTCATAGCAATCCATAGTGGATTGCTTCAACTTAAAAACAAACTTGAGAAGTAGGTTAAGAGTTGAGCAGGAAGATGCAAAATTCATTTTAATCGAAACTTAACCAATTGTATTTTTTTAGCAATTTAAAAGATGTAATTATAATTTATTAGTTGTACTACTTGAATTATTTTAGAATTTTATTTCATACCAAAGTAATAGTATCTATAGCCAAATGGAAAAATATGTCTAAAAAGGGGAGAAATGTGGACTTTCCCACAAATTAGCTAAGCATTATTTACATGTTGGTTTTCAATATAACCAGTATTTTGTTCAAAAACCCTGTCTTGGTGTAACATATAATTAATTGAAAAATATTGCATAAGTACATCATTAATTTCATGTTACATAATACCCCCAAACAAATATACCTTTAAAATATACCTTTAAAATACGATTTTAAAAAGTGGATAAACCATATCATGGGCCACCAAGCAAACCTCAAAACATTTAAGACTTGAAATCATAAAAAAAAGTCTTATTTTTTTTACAAAAAAATTTTAAAATAGAAAGCAATTACAGAAAGTTATTAGGAAACCCACAGATGTTTGGTAATTAAACAACAGACCTTAAATAACACATGGGTCAAGAGAATACCACAAGGGAAATTAAAAATCACTTGAATTGTATGAAATTTGTGGGATGCCTCCAAAGCAGTACTTAGAGGGAAATGTATCATGTCAAATGGTTAGCTTGGAAAATAAGAAAGGTTGTTATCCAATGATCTAAGCATCCACATTAAGGAACTATTTAAAAAAAGGAAATTAAACCCAAAACAAATAGAGGAAATAAAAATAAATAAATATTACACCAAAAATCAATAAAATTGAAAGGAGAAAAACAAATGAGAGTCAATGAAATAAAAAGTTGGTTCTCAGGAAACATTTATAAAATTGATAAATCTTTAACCAAATTGTCCAGGTGAAAAAGAGGCACAAAACAATTGCCAAAAGCAGGGGAAAAAAGGAATATCTTTGCAGATACTAAATATATTGAAAGGATAAAAAGGGAATATTATGATACCTTGAAAACTTCCAGAAAATAAAAGAGCACAAAAAACATCCCATCTAATTTTATAAGGCCAATTCTCAGATACTAAAATGAGGGAAAGCCATGACCAGGAAAGGCAACTCCAGAACATGAATAATCCAAATCCAATAATATATTAAAAGGAAAAATCAACATAACCAACTGCAATTTGTAATGGTAATACAAGTCTGGTTCAATGTTAGACAATTAACCAATATCATTCAACAATGTAATCAGATTTAGGAATAATAACCATATTATCAATTTAACTGATAAAGAAACAGCATTTGATACAAGTCAACATCCACTCATGATAAACATTCTTAGCAAACTGGAATTAAAAGGAACTTAACTTATAAATGGCACATACAAAAACTCTACAGCCAGCATCATATTTAATGGTGAACCATAATGTTTCTTGTGATTGTTTGGAGCAATGTACCCCAGAAAAACATGTTCTTAAACTTAATCCATTCCCATGAGTGTGAACCTATTTTAAGTAGGACCTTTTGATGAGGTTATATCAGTTAAAGTATGGCCCACCTCAATCAGGATGCATTTAATCTTATTACTGGAGTACTTTATAAGAGGATAATATTCAGAGAGAGACAGGAGAGCCACAGATGAAGCAGCCAGGAGCTGAATATAAATTGAACACAGAGGAGAAAGAGCAGGAGACATGCCATGTGCCATGCCATATGACAAGTCAAGGACCAAGGATTGTCAGCAGCGAACACCAGCATATCAGAGTCTTTGATAAGAAAGCCTTGCTTGATAATGCCTTAATTTGGATGTTCTCCTAGCCTCAAAATCATAAGGAAATAAATTCCCATTATTTAGGCCAAATCATTGCATAGTATTTGCTTGAGCAGCTCAAGAAACTAAAAGAGATTTCCATCTAGGTGGGGTACAAGCAAGAACATCTGTTCGCACACATTTATTCAACATTGTGCTTCAAGTCTTTGCCAGTGCAAAACAAAGTAAATGAACATAGATTAGAAAGATTATTAAACTTCCTATTCTATATAGAACTCCTAAAGGATCTTAAAAAGAGCTGTAAAAGTATGAGTTTATCAAGGATTTAGAATACAAGGTTGTTTTTGAAAATCAATTGTACTTGTAGATATCAGCAATGAGTAATTGGAGAATGAAATTTTTAAGAGTCTATATATAATCACACCAAAAACATAAAGTTAATATATATAAAATGTTTAAAAAATGTGCCAGATCTGTCTGTGTATTAGTCAGCCAAAGGGGTGCCTTTGCAAATATATCAAAAATTAGTTGGTCGTTATAAAGGGTATTTATTTGGGGTAGAAGCTTACAGTTACCAGGCCACAAAGCATAAGTTTCTTCCCTCATCAAAGTCCATTGCCACTTGTTGGAGCAAGACAGTTGCCGATGTTTGCCAGGGTTCAAGCTTCTGGGTTCCGCTCTTCCTGGGGCTGTGTTTCTCTCAGGGCTTAGCTTCTGTTTCCTCCAGAAGTTCAGCTGTAGACCATGAGGCTCTCTAGGTGTTGGGTCTCTCCACAAGGCCAGCTGTAGACTAACAGGCGAATGGTTCACTTCTCCTGGGGTGTCCTCTCCAACATCAGTACAGCTTCTCCAAAAAACTGCTTCTCAAATCTGCTCCCTCTGTCTTTTGCCTTGCCTTTTATACTTTAGACCACACCCACTGAGGGGTGAAGCTCAACGCCCTACTGATGTGGCCCAGTTAACACCCTAATCATAACCTAATCATGCCCAGATGAACAGATCAGTTTACAAGCATGATTCAATATCCATTTTTGGAATTCATAATTACATCAAAAGGCTACACTCCACCCTCTGAATTCCAAAAATACATTACAATATTCAAAAAACCTTAAATCAGTAACAATTGCAAGTACAAAATCATATCATAGTCATTTTAAAGAAATTCAGTTTTTCTTCAGGCAAAATCCCATCTGCTGTACACCTCTGAAACTTACAAAACCATTTAACTGCTTCCAATACACAAATGGAAAGACAAGGATAAACATTATCATTACCATAAGGAGAAATTGGGATGTTAAACACAAGCCCTGGATCCTCTACAGTTCAATAAACCTGCAGGGCATCCTCCATTCTATTTCAAAGTCTGAGAGTCATTCTTAAGATGGTGGTTTCTTCTCCTTGGAGCCACTTGAGGGCCCACCCTTTCTACAGGCTTGCCCAAGGGCCATTTTCTTGGTTCCACCCTCATCAAGCATCTGGGTGTCAACCAAGCTCCAGGCCTCATCCTCCAAGAATGTTGGGGTGATTGCCACACCTTACCCAAACTTTGGGTTAGAGTCTTAGCTCTCCTAGTACAGTGACGTGAAGAAAACATTACCCCTAACCTTTGTCATACAGGCTCAACTCTCTCAGAGCATTGAGTTGACCAACTGACCTTCTCAAACCTTTGGCATACAGGCCCAAACCTCTCAGAGCAACGAGTTGACCACTTGGCCTTCCCTAACCTTTGGCATACAGGTTCAACCTTCTCAGAGCAATGGTCTTCTCTAATCTATGGGGGCCAGGAGCACACCTCTCAGACCTATGGGATGCTGATCATAACTTCCCTAATCTTTGAGGAATGTGCTTCATCATCACTGCACCTGGGCAGCAAAACTCTCCCAGAACATTGGGTGGGAACATCCACCCTCTTCAACTGCTCAGGCAAACTCACCCTCTCTGGACACAAGGGTGGGGCTTGTCTCTTGGCCCAAGGTGATATCTTAATTCCAGATCTCAGCTTCCATGGTTTTCTCCTTAAAGCTGTTTCTCCTTCAATGTCTCCTTTCCATGTCCTTTTTAGTCTAAGTGAACAGTGGTTTTGTTCATACAGCTCTCTCAAATACTTTGTTGGTTTAGCATGCAGGAAGCAGGGGTCCAAGCCATCAGACAGTAAGGCTTTCCACAAGTCTTCCCTAGATAACTGCATCTTCAATTCTGATTTACAAGTCCCAGGTTTAACTAAGTCTTCAAATGGGGCACATTCATCTGGAAACTTGATTTCCAGAAACTTGGAAGTTCCGGTATCAGTTTCTCTTTTCTTTGTGCCCAAGAATTCAATCCTTAGTGTATTTCGCTCATCTAGTATTTTGCTATATGCTGCAAGGAGAAGCCAAGCCACATTCTCTGAGTTTACCTTGGAAAGTTTTTCAGCTAAATGCTCAGGTTCTCCATTTTCAAATTCTGTCTTCCATATAACACCAGGAGTTAATCTTGCTGAGTGCTCTGCAACTTTAAAACATGGATCACCTTTCCTCCAGTTTCTAAAAATAGCTTCATTATTTACTTCAAAGGCATCATAAAAAGTTTCTTTAGCATCCATCTCATAGTTGTTTCCTTCTAAGGCCTTATAAAAAGGAACTTTAGGCTCCATATTGCTATCAAAAGTCTCTGCAAAGCAATCTAGGCCTTTTCCATCAAGCATCTCACAATTCCTCCAAAAAATACCCCTCACCCATTTATAAAACTGTTCTAACATTTTGGTAATTACAAAAGCACTTCCCCACTCCTCAGTACCAAATTCTGTATTAGTCAGCCAAAAGGGGTGCCTTTGCAAATATACCAAAAATTGGTTGGTCTTTATAAAGGGTGTTTATTTGGGGTAGAAGCTTACAGTTACCAGGCCACAAAGCATAAGTTTTCTCCCTCACCAAAGTCCATTGCCATGTGTTGGAGCAAGACAGTAGCTGATGTTTGCTGGGGTACAAGCTTCTGGGATCCTCTCTTCCTGGGGCGGCGTTTCTCTATGGGCTTAGCTTCTGTTTCCTCCACAAGTTGAGCTGTAGACCATGAGGCTTTCTAGGCATTGTGTCTCTCCACAAGGCCAGCTGTAGACTATCAGGTGAATGGCTACAGTATGCTAACTACAAAACTTTGATAGTTGAAATAAAAAAGACCTAAATAAATGGAGAGATATAGTATGTTTACATATTGGAAGAGTCATACCGTTAAGATGTTAATCTCTGCATTTTGACCATAGATTCAAGGCAATTCTAATGAAATTTGCAGCAATATTTCTGGTAGTATTCAACAAGCGGATACTAAAATATATATGGAAAGACAAATGAAGTACTTTAGCCAAAATAAATGAAGTAAATTAAAAAAAAATAAAGTTGGAGGACTAATAGTACCTTGTTTCAAGAGTTTCTGTAAAGCTACCTTAATCAAGTTGGTATAGTAAAAGAAATACACATTAGTGAATGGAATAGAACAGTCAAGAAATAGATCACTATATATGTGTGTGTGTGTGTGTGTGTTCAAAAATTGATTTTCAACAAAGATACAAAGGGAAAAGAACAATCTTCTGACAAATGAAGATGGAGCATTCAGGCGTCCATATTTAAAATACAATAATAATGATTATAATGATAATTATATTAATGACAAAAGCCTTGACCCATCCCTTGTTCCATATGTAAAAAATAAACTCAAAATTAATTATAAGTCAATATATGTAAGAACTAAAATGACACAACTTAGAATAAAACATAGGAGAAAATATTTGTGATTTTCAGCATGGCAAATATTTCTTAGCTATGACACCAAAAACATAATTTACAAAAGAAAATAATTGATAAATTGGACTTCATCAAGTTTTAAAATGCCTGCTCTTTGAAAGATATTGATAAGAAAATAAAAATTTAGTTATGCAGAGAGAATATATTTGCAAAACTCATACATGTTGAAGGGTTTGAATAAAAACATATAAGCTGTTCTTTAAATTTTATATAGCAAAACATAACTTAATAGAAAATGCAATAAACTTTAACAGTTGTTCTAGTCAGGGTTCTCTCAGGAAACAGAATCAACACGAGATCTCTGTAAAAATATAAGATTTTATAAGAGTCTCTCACGTGACCGTGGGGATACACAAGTCCAGGTTCCGCTGGCAGGCTGCAAGCCAGGGGCTCCGATGAAAGGCTGATGAAGGGTCCTCGATGAGTTTGCTCTGATGAAAGACTGATGAAGGGTCGTCGATGAGTTCCTGGGAGAAGTTCGCTGTCAAAGGACGAGCTGGGAA
>PVKH010016339.1:0-15787 GCA_004027955.1 Chaetophractus vellerosus
CAAAAAGCCGCCACGGGCAGGGCAAAGCCGCCACAGGTAGGGCAACAGAGCCAAGCTGCCCATGAAACAGAGCCGAGCCGCCCACAAAACGGAACAGAGCCGCTCACGAGCGGGGCAAGGCGCCTGCGCAGTGGGCCGTCTCGGCGTGTCACCGCAACAGGGGGAGACAAAAAGCAGACATAGAAGAACACACACACACATACAAAAAAAAAAAATAGAATCAACAAACCTGTAGCTAGACTGACAAAGAAAACAAGAGAGGACACAAATAACTAAAATCATAAATGAAAAGGGATAAATTATACCAACCCCACAGAAATGAAAAGGACCATAAGAGGATACTATAAACAACTGTAGGCAAACAAATTAGATAGTGTAGACAAAATAGACACATTCCTAGAAATACACAAGCTAGCTATACTGAATCATTAATAAATAGAAGCTCCAAACAATTCAATAACTAGTAAAGAGATTGAATTGCTAATCCAAAATCTCCAAACAAAGAAAAGCCCCGGAACAGAAGGCTTCACAGGTGATTTTATCAAACAATCCAAGAAGAATGAAAACCAATCCTGTTCAAACTCTTCCAAAAGCTGAGAGAGAAGAAAACACTCCCTAACTCATTCTATGAGGCCATCATCACCCTCATAATGAAGCCAAATAAAGACACTTTCCGTTCCTTGGGATGAGCGTTGTCCATCATCATTTCCTTGTTAGTTGTCCTGAGTAAGTCCAATGAACTGGAAAGTAGGTGTTGCAACTCTGCTGAGATTCAGGGCTCAACTGGCACATGAATGGACCAAAGATTTAAGTCTCTGGGACATATAATGGATGAAAAGTAAATAAATAAATCTTAAAAAAAAAAAACTTACTACAAAGCCACAGTAATCAAAACACCAAGATATTGATACAAGGACAGACATATGAACCAATGGAATTGAACTGAGATTTTAGAAATCAACCCTCACATGTATGGCTGACTTTTGACAAGGGTGCCAAGTCCACTTGATTGGGAAAAACTGTCTCTTCAACACAGGGTGCTGGGAAAACAGGATGTTCATATGCAAAAGAATGAAGGTGGACTCCTACCTCACACCATACACAAAAACCAACTCAAAATGGATCAAAAATATAAATATAAGAACCAAAACTATTAAACTCCTAGAAAAAAACATCTTTAGGACCTTGTGTTAGGCAATGTTTTCTTAGACTTTATACCCAGAGCACAAGCAACAAAAGTAGAAAAAGATAAATGAGACCTAACCAAAATAAAAAACTTTGTGATTCAAAGGACTTTATCATGAAAGTAAAAAGACAACCTACACAATGGGAAAAAAAGATTTGAAAACCACATATCTGATAAGGGTTTAAAATACAGAATATATAAAGAAATCCTACAAGTCAACAACAAAAAAATAAAGAACCCAATTATGAAATGGGCAAAAGACTTGAATAGACATTTTCCCAAAGATATACAAATGGCCAAAAAGCACATGAAAATATGCTCAACATCATTAGCCATCAGAGAAACGCAAATCAAAACCACAATGAGATACCATTTCACACCCACTGAATGGCTACTATTAAAAAAAAAAAAAACAGAAAATTACAAGTGTTGGAGAAGATGTGGAGAATCCAGAATACTCATTATTTATTGGTGGGATGTAAAATGCTGTGAGAATACTTTGGCAGTTCCTCAGAAAGTTAAGTATAGAATTACTGTATGACCCAACAATCCCACATGTAAATATAAGAATTGAAACCAGGTACTCAAACAGGTTTCTGCACACCAATGCTCATAGTGGCATTATTTACAATAGTCAAAAGATGGTACAGCCCAAGCATCCATCAACCAATCAACAGATTAACAAAATGTGGTACATACATACAATGGAATATTACTCAGTAGTAAAAAGGTTTGAAATTCTGATACATCTGACAAGATGGATAATCCAAAGAGTCCTGTTGAGTGAAATAAGCCAGACACAAAAGGACAAATATTATATAATCTCAGTAATATAATTCAAATAAGCAAATCTATAAAGTTAGAAACTAGAATATTGGCTAACCCAGGGCCAGGTTGGGCATAGGGAATGGGGATTTAATGCTTATATTGTACAGCGTTTCTATTTGGGTTGATGGAAATGTTTTGGTACTGGATGGTGGTGATGGTAACACAATATTGTGAACATAACAGCACTGAATTACATATTTGAATGTAGATAAAAGGGGAAATTTTAGGTTGCGCATGTTGCTAGAATAAAATTTTTTTGAAAAACATAGGACTGTACAATGCAAACATTGAACACTGTTGTAAACCATGGACTATAGTTAATGTACCACACTAATACAAGGTGTTAATAACAAGGCACTATATGAGAACTCTGTATTTCATGCATCATTTTTCTGTAAACCTATAACTTATCTAAAAGAAAAAGTCAGGGTGACAGTTACTTATGAGAAGTGGAAGGAGGATTGTAATTTAGATAGGGCACACGAAGAGGCTTCTGGGGTGGTAGCAAAGTTCTATTTTGGGCTTGTGTGGTGGTTACAAGGGAATTATCTTTATCATAATCCATCCATTCATATTCTACTGCTAGGCTTTTAGGTAGTTTCCAATTTTTGCTATTACAAGCAACAGTGCCCCAAACATCATTGTACATTTCTTATGCACTGTGTTTTTCTACAGAGTATATCTACAGGTAGAATTTTTTTATTGCAGGTATCTGAATTTCCAGTTCTTTTAAACAATAACAGTTGAACAAAAGAGCCCAGACACACAAAAGTAAACATATTAGTTGCCCTCTGAAGTGGCTCAACCAACTTACAATTGCATTTTTTGGCATCCTTGCCTCAGTGGTATTGCAAACTTTAAAATTGTTGCCAATATTATAGGTGCAAAGTGAAATCTCATTTTTGTTTAAATGTGTATTTCCTCACTTATTAATGAGATTAAGGGTGTTTTCATATGTGTATTGGTCATTGGCATTTCTTCCATGAATAGTTTATTCATATCATTTGCCCATTTTTGCTTCGTACATGGGAAGCAGGCATTCAATCACTTGAGCTACATCCACTCCCTTCAATAAGTTTTTTTTAATGTTTTCAATATAAGCCTTTATCTCTTTTTTTTTTTGGTTACATATCCGCCCCCCCCTTTCTGCTTGCTCTTGCTGTGTGTCCATTCTTCTGTGTTTTTTTCTATGTCTGCTTCTTGTCTCCCCCCATCTTTGCGGCGACACGCCTAGTCAGCCCTCTGCGGAGGCGGCTCGCTCCGTTCGTGGGTGGCTCCATTCCGTTTTCAAGGGCGGCTCCGCTCCATGTTTTGCAGGCAGCAGTGCTCCGTGTTTTGCGGGCTGCCTGGTCTGTGACTTTGCCATGCCTGTGGGGGCTCCGCCCTGCCCGTGATGGCTTTTTGCCTTGCCCACGGGCGGCTTTGCCCTGCCCACGGCGGCTTGCCTTTCTCAAGGCCCTCTGCCCACTCGGAGAGGTCCCCGGGAACTGAACCCCAGGCCTCCCATGTGGTATACCAGCGCTCTTATCCACTGAGCTATCTAGCCAGACCCCCTTTACCTCTTAAAACTTAGTTTCTCTTATGTATAAAATCTCATATTTTTCTATTTTATACTATTTACAGTTACAGTATTTACATTTAAAGTATTTACATTTTACACTGTTGATTTTTATGCTAATCATTTTACCTTGCAACGTTGCTGAAATATTTTATTGGCTCTAGTAGAATGCAGATTTTTCTTGGGATTTTCTATGGAAATGATCATATTGTTCATAAATAATGAAAAGTTATTTAATGCTGCTTAACAAACTACTCCAAAACTTAGTGGAAAGTTTATTTTTTCCTTTTAACATTTATTTTCATTGTTTTCTTATTATTTTGGCTAACACCTCCAGTGCTTTGTGAATAGGCATGGGGACGTGGTTCCTAACTTCAACGAGAAAACTAACATTACACCATTAGGTATGATGCTTATTTAGATTTTCAAATTATTTTATGACAAGGTTCTATAATGAAAGTATTTTATGTCAAGGTTCTATAATGAAAGTATTTTTTAACTGAGTCACAAAAATTATGGCAAAATATTAACAGTGGTTAATTCCTGGTGGAAAGTTGTGGTAGATTAAAAATAGTTGCAACTACTTTGCTATTTCTCCCATTGAGCCTTGTAATCTACTTTACCTCCCCGCAAATATGGGCTGACCTTAGTAACATACTTGGCCCACAGTATGGTAGAAGTGATCTTTTTTTAAAGCTTTGCAGCTTCTGCCTGGGGCTCCTGGGACACTCTCTGGGAGCCCTAACCTGCCTAAGAAGTAAGACCACTTTGAGCCTGCCATGCTGGAAAGGTCACAAGAAGGTGCTCTGGTCTATAGTCTTAGATGAGTCCAGAAAGTCCAGTCTTCTAGCCATCTCCAACAAGGTGCCAGTAAGTAAAGCATTCTTGAATCTTTTAGACCAGCTGAATACACTCTACCAGCTGAATACCACCGTGTGATCTCTCTAGACACCAGAACAGAAGAATCAGTCTAGCTTTGCCTGATCAAGCTTTGCTCAAATAACTGAGCAGCAAAATCATGAAACGTAATAGTTGTTTTAAGCCACTAAGTTTTGGAGTAGTTTGTTAAGCAGCACTAAATAACTTGAACATAGGTACAGAAACTGTTTTCTCTGGTTTTACATTTTTTTTCACTGCTGGAGTTGATGGTATTTTTCCACTGGTTAGGAAAAATAACAAAAGGAAAAGATAGGGGTGCATGGACTAAAGGCTCTCAGGTTCAATGCCAGACCAATGTTAAAATCAGGTCTACTCTAGACAAGCCCAGCCTGGGGGTAGAGTTGGGGACTCTCACTGGCGCGGGTGGGCTCAGGGCAGGTCGCTGAGGGGAGGCCAGGGTGGCTGGACGGTGTCCGGGCATCAGTGGCCTCCCTGGCTCTCAGGAGCCTGGTCGGGGTGCGGCTTTCTGCCCTTCTGAGGGTTGGAAGTCTTCTGTCCCATCTGCTGTAGATTGAAAAGGCACTTGTGTTTTAGAAAATGTATCTATTTAAATTTTTAAAAATCAGGTCTACAGAATTAGGGCTACTAGTCTAACATGAGTGGATGAGAAAATGCGTCCCTTTATGGATGGGTGCTCCCCTGCATGACAGTGATGGAACCTCTGATTTGTGAAAATAGACAGGAAAAAAAACTCCTTTCTGACAGCAGGCTGTGGTGAGCAAAGTGCAGGTAGACCTCAGTCTCTACTTGTCCCAACATCCTTGTGCAGGGCACAATGAGCACAACCTGTATGTAACATTTTTATAAAAGAAAGTGCAAGTCAACATTTTTATATTTGCAAATGACACAAGCTCTTGTGGGTGGCAATGAACGAAGTTGATTGAGGATAGAAAGATCTTATAAATCTGTGTGGGTGGGCAGAAAGGTGACAAATGAGAGCATAAAGTATATACATATATATGAGCTATCAGTCATAGCTAAGAAGAAGGAACTAGTGTTACTGTAGATTGTTCCCTGAAGATAAATGTAGAGGCTCCTTCTGACAGCAATAACAGCAGACACTTGATTGAATCAGAAAGTGACATTCCTCCTGAGAAGCAAAGCAGTACCACCTACTCAAACGATGCTGTGATGGAATTTTAATAAGGCAGAAACTATCAGAAGAAAGATTGGAGAAAAAGTAACAGCATGAGGGCTCAGAGGAAAACAGGAGCATCTATATATCATAAGTGAATTACAACGCACAAACCAACCAGGTCCCACTGGAAGCAGCTGCAGTGGTGGAGGTAATAGCAGTGAACACCACGTTGGGTTAATAACCAGAAGCTATGATGGTGGGGGTCAGGGGAGCAGACTATTTCTAGTGTCAGCAAAAGCAGCAGTAGCAATAACAACTGAGGTGGTATCCCAGCTGATACCACTAGTGAATGACAGCAATGGTGGCACCAGACCTATAATGTTGGCAGCAGTAATGCCAATGAAGCAGCAGCCAGAACACTTGTTCAACAAACATTTCACTAACTCTTTATGCAGCACTGACCAGCTATCTGCCAAGGCCACCAATCTGCAAAGCCTTTCATGTGCAATGACAATTGAGGGGACAGAATCATACAAATTTAAAGCTATAAGAAGCCTTAGAAATCATCTAATCCACTCCACATTATACAGAAAGCAGAGGTTCCCATAGTAATGCACACAGTGGTATTAAAATCTAGAATAAAAGAATATCAAATAAAATAAAAGTAAATAAGTAAAAACGATAAATAAATAAATAATAGAAGTGAAAAAAATCTAGACTAAGAATTCAGGCCATTAGACTTCTTAGTTGATTCAACTGCTTCCTAAGATACAGACCAGCAAAGAGGTAGAGAAAGCATCTTCTATAAAGTTTCAATAACTTACCAATAAAAATAAAATGGCTATGTTCCCATATACAAAACTTTAATTTTTAGGAAAAAAGTTTTTTACTTGTTTCCTTTAAAATTTAGAAAAACAAGGTATGGAGTATTAATTATATATTATTTTATAACAAACGTCACACTAAATGGGCTTTAAATATTACCTAATTAAATATTTACTAAAACCTCAGAGGTGTTTTCCCATGTCACAGCTGAGAAAAGTATGCATCAGGGTTAGTAAGATGAGAGAGCTAGTTAAGTGACCCTCTTACTTCAGTTCTACACTATAATCAATTAGGAAAAAATGAGAGCAAAGAGATATTTAATAAAGTATCAAAGAACCCAGAACTAACTCATTTACTAATGCTGATCTTAACAATAAAACCGAAAAACCAACTCTTTAGATAATATTAATTTTTAAAATGTTTCAAGAAACTCTAACATTGATTGCCTCAATGGCTGGGGGCAGGGATTAGTTGGAAACTTTTCACAGTAAATACGTTGTAGCTTTTGGATTTTAGCCATAACAATCTATTATCTATTCCAATAACTAAATAAATACAAAATTTTAAAAAGTAAATATGTTTTAGTTCCTACTAATAGTTTGGAATTAAGAGCATTCTACAGATTTCTAAGAGGCTCCAGAAACTGAGGCAGACATTATGTTAGAAGAGGCGAGTTGGGGAAGCATCAGGAGGGGAAGGAGGTCAGATTGCCTGCAACAATCACTATTTGATCTACTCGATTTCACTGTTATTATTTTTAGCCCACATTTTTAGTTGTTCCTAAGGAATCCTATTGCCAAAAGCAATTTACTAATAGGAACCCACATGCAGCAAGAGAAAAGCAATGATGCTGAAACTTAATTCATTATAGTGCTGCTTAAAGATCTCCTTTCAATCTTTAGTGCTGTGATGCTGAAAAGCCTTTGTTGTACCAATCTTAATTTAGTGCTGTGGTGCTGTAAAGGCTTTGTTGTACCAAAAAGCAGTGATACCTTATAAAATTTTAATACAAGGGTCTGCAAACCAGGATATCTCAAATGCAGAGCCATAAATTCTGGATTCTCATTCTCTATTAAAACTTGTCTTTCTTGTCTATGAATTCCAAACCATGCCTTGCAAGGGAAAGTTTTATATTTTCAGAGGTTCTGGTACAGAGGATGGGGAAAGGGCTGTTTTTATTTAGTCTCTTTTCAAAATATCTGTTTAATTTTAATTTACTCACTAGAAATCATGAGGTCCTTCCTCTGGCTTGTCCTCTAGCCCCTGGATTCAACAGCACTACCTGTAAACTACCTCTACAGCTGTTCATTGGTAGCTGGGCAAGAGAACAATGCAACATGAGAGAAAATTAAATTCTTAGAAAAATCTAAAAGATTTGAGAGATGTGTGACCCTATATTTGACAAAACTAATAGATATCTGAAAGGCAGGCATTGAAATCACGATGTGGGAATGAGGCAAGAGGACTGAAAGCTAGTGCAAAACAAGGGAGTGGGGCAGATCAGAGGGCTGTAGTGGACGCTGGTGCTCTAGGACCCAAGGTGTGGCCTGCGCTGTCTGGCGGAATCCAGCTAAAAACACAAACACATACAAAACGCTGGAAGCAGGTAGGAACCCTTGGGCTTTGCGTTGCTACCCATTAGTTTGATAACCTGATAACACAGAGACGGTGTCGCTTTCGTAATTGGCGCAAATGGTGAGCCGCAGAGACCCGGTTCAAGTCGTTTCGACTGGAACCAACAACAGAGATTAGCCAGTTTTCCATACGGTCTGATTTCTGATATCTGCTTTAGCCCCCAGTAACCTCAAATTCATCCAAAATAAACACTGCCTACGGTAGAAACAAAAATCAGTGACAAAGCAGACTATCTTCATTCTAAACTCCTTAAACATCTTCTAAAGTCCTTCCAATCCGTCGGTTTTTTCGCGACACGCGCGCATACAACTGAGCTAACGGACGCGGGGCTCAAGGAGGCGCCAACGTGGCTGTAACGGGAAAACGAGGGGTCAGCAATCGACCAATAAAATTAGCAGCTAGGCTCGCGCCCCGCCCACTAGCCCTGTCAGCCAATAAGCTTCACAACTCTCCAGCTACTGCCGCCCATTCACAGTGCCGCTGCAAAGCTTCTTCCTCCGCTCTTCTGGCTTGCGCATCACAAATCAGCTGTATACGATTCCTCCTCCGCTTCGCTAGGCAAGACGGCTATCTGCCCATTCCTTTCTGAAGACGGAGGGGACAACGGCGCCTACCACGGGATGCCCAAGACCCCAGAAGTGATTCTCTCAAACAGCAGTAAGGCGAAAGGAAAGGGAAAGCGCTCCACCAGCATGCCTTCTCACACCCAGTAGTGTCCCTTAACCCGGAAGCAATTCTCGCCTCCTCCGCTCCACGGTTGAGAGGGGAGGAGAAGGACCGTCAGGTCTGGCCCGGCATGCCCCGGGCTTCCGGTGACCTCTGGCCCTTTTCTGTCGTCCGCTCTCGCTGCCTAGCGTGGTCGGTTGCTCACTGCCTTCCTTCCTTTACGTCTTCCTTCGCACGCTGCCTGGTGACTGTGGCATCTGCGACCGGGAGGGAGGCGGTGGCGGAGGACACTCGTTATGGCCGCCTCTAAGCCTGTGGAGGCGGCAGTGGTCGCGGCGGCTGCGCCCGGCTCCGGGAGTGGGGTGGGTGGCGGCGGGACTGCGGGCCCCAGAACCGGGGGCTTGCCGCGATGGCAGCTGGCGCTGGCGGTCGGGGCGCCCCTACTACTGGGCGCGGGTGCCATGTACCTGTGGAACCGGCAGCGACGGCGTCGGGAGGCCGGGGGCCGGGGCGACGCAGGCGGCCTGAAGCGCAACAGTGAACGGAAGACCCCGGAGGGCAGGGCCAGTCCGGCACCCGGCAGCGGACATCCGGAAGGGCCCGGCGCTCACCTGGAAATGGTGAGGAGCAGTACTGGGCCGTGGAGGTGGAACCCAGGGAATGCAGGTTTTTGACAGGTTGTGTCGGTCAGGGGGCTTCCCATAAGTCGGAAGCTGCCATGCGACAGCGAAAGGGTTTGAAATATTTATGTCTGGCTGCCTTTTTAAGGAATGGGGTAGCCCGAAGGAGCAGGTTAGCGACTTTATTTGACAGTTTCCTTTTGGTTTCAGAAAAATATTTGCTTTTCTTCTCAGTGACACAGCATTTATTCCTAATCCTGTACGTACGGGGAACGTTTGCAGACGTGATAATTGTATTTAATTGACTAGTGCAGGAAGCTAAATTTCTTTAGCGATTGATACGTTGCGATTTGAATTGTTTTGGTGATTTATAATCGATAACCTATAATAACGAGCCACTCCACGTTTTTAAAGAGATTTGGGGGCAGGGAACATAGGCAAATACAGCAACTGTTCGTTGACAAAAGGAAAAGAATTGATTAGGTGGAGATATATCAGAAAGGTTATAAAGAATAAAATGGTGTCTAACGGTATTTGTTTTTTAATGGGAAGGAGTTCTTAAACTTTTAGCTGGAGCATCACTCATTTTTCTGTTTTACCTGGAAACATGCATGATCTAGATTCTCCTATGTTAGGTCAAGCATCTACAGCATGATTTTTACAGTATTTCTTGGAATATCTGGCGAGCTGTTTTATATGTTTTTTTTAAACTGACTTTGAAATGACGCTATTAAATCCTTTTGGTATCTGACCTGGCTACATTTAACAATACTGGGATGGTGTATATGTGTATTTTTTCTTCATCTGGGATTGCACAATAGTAGTTCCAGAGTAGATAAGAGAAATCTTTGGTCAGATAAATCCCAATTTGAGAATCACTTATTTATGTTAAATGCAAGTCATTTCCATTTTATATCATTATGGTTGACCTTAGTAAGAATTAAGAATAGTCAAATTAACTTTAAGTGAGACTTTGATGTGGGAAGGAACTAGTGTAGTTCACAGTCTACAATAGGTCAGGCATTGTATTAGACCATGGAAGATCCAGATAATCTTTCTTATGGGAGATAAATAATTGCCTTTTTTTAAAAAAAAATTTAATACAGAAAAGATACATTACAGTGTGGTAGAAACACCCATGGACTGTGAGAATTAGGAGATATGCATTTGATTAGGCTCTCCAGCTTTGTTACTTTGGAGAAAGTAATTTTTTCTCCCTGACCTTAATGTCATCCCTGTAGAATAAGATTAAAATAAAGCATAAATCCATCCAAAGTGTACAATCAGTGGTATTCGGTATAATCACATGGTTGTACATTCATCTCTTTAATCATTTTCAGAGCATTTTTATTATTCCACTAATAATAATACAAAAAACAAAATTCATCGCCTCTGGGTCTCTCTATACTTCCTCTGCTGTACATAGTTGCTATTCTGTTTCTTTCTCTGTAGTTTATTTGTATTTATATTTTGTAAAAACAATCTTATATATACAATATCACCCATATTCGCATTTTATGTAAGGTTTCACTATGTTACGCAGTCCCATGTTACATTTTTTAGCTTTCCTTCTAGTAATATAAATGTCCTTAGGCTTTCCCTTTCAACCACTGTCATACCCATATTATAGTTCTGCTAATTATAAACGGCATGATTTGGTCTCACAATTTCTATTCATTTCCAAAAAGTTACAGCCTTTTAACCAATTCTGCACAATTGTGCACAGTTATGCACATCACCTTGCCATTCTTTACCATCATTCCATATTCTGTTTATTAATTTACAAAAAATATTTAGTTCATAAAAGTACAATCATACTGTATTTGTCCTTTTGTGTGTGGCTTCCTTCACTGAACATAAATGTCCACCAGGTTCATCCATACACTTTACAACATCATTTCACCACTGCATAATATTCCACTGTGTGTATACACCACAATTTGCTTATCCATTCATCGGTTGATGGACACCTGGGTTGTTCCCAATTTTTGGCAGTCATGAATAACGCTCTATAAACATTGGTTTGCAGATGTCTGTGTATGTCAGTGCTGTCACCTCTTGTGGATGTATACCTGGTATTGGTATTGCCAAGTCCAATGGCAAGTCTGTATTCAGCTTCCTTAGGAACTGCCAAAGTTCTCCACAGTGGCTGTATCATTCTGCCTTCCCACAAAATGTCAATAAGCATTCCTGTCTCTCCACATCCTCTCCGATATTTACAGTTTCCTGGCTTTTTAATAGTGGCCAATCTAATAGGTGTGAAATGATAACTCATTATAGTTTTCATTTGCATTTCCCTAATCGCTAGTGATGTTGAACATTTTTTTCGTGTGTTTCTTTGCTGTTAGTATCCCTTTGGCCAATTGTCTTTTCAAGTCTTTTGCCTATTTTTTAATCAGGTAGTTTGTCTTTTTGGTGTTGAGTTGTATGATCTCTTTATATATCATGAATATTAAACCCTTATCGGATATGTGATTACCAAATATTTTCTCCCATTGAGTCATTTGCCCTTTTACCCTTTTGACAAAGTCCTTGAAGATGCAAAAGTGTTTAATTTTGAGGTCTCATTTTTCTATTTTTTTCTTTTGTTGCTCATGTTTTGGGTGTAAGGTTTAAGAAACTACTGCATAACACAAGATCTTGAAGATGTTTTCCTATATTTTTTCTTCTAGGAGTTTTATGGTTGTCGTTTTTATAGTTAGTTAGGTCCTTGATCCATTTTGAGTTAATTTTTTGTATAATGTGTGAGATGGAGGTCTTCTTTCTTTCTTTTGGATATGGCTACCCAGTTCTCCCAGCACCATTTTTTAAATAGACTGATCTGGCCCAGCTGGGTGGTCTTAACAGCCTTGTCAAAAATCACGACTGTAGATGTGAGGGTCTGTTTCTAAGTGCTCAGTTCAGTTTCATTGGTCAATGTGTCTGTCTTTATGCCAGTACCATGCTGTTTTTACTGCTGTAGCTAAGTAATATGCTTTAAAGTCAGGAAGTGAGAGTCCTCCAACTTTATTCTTTTTTAAGACAATTTTGGTTGTAGGGACAGAAAGTGGATTAGAGGTTTCACAGGAAAGGGAGAGGGGAAGTTGTTGGTGGGGGTAGAGAGTATAAATTTTAGAAATTTTGAAATAAAGAGGTCAGGGCCCAGGTTGCAGGAAAAATGTAAATCAAAATGTAATATATCTTCTTTAAAAAGACATTTTTGGCTCTTCAGGACCCCTTACCCTTCCGAATAAATTTAATTATTGGCTTTTCCATTTCTGCAAAAAGGCTGTTGGGATTTTGATTGGGATTGTGTTGAATCTGTAAATCAGCTTGGGTGGAATTGACATCTTAACAATATTTAGTCTTCCCAATTCATGAACATGGAATGTCCTTCCATTTACTTAAGTCTTCTTCAGTTTTTTTTTTAGCAATGTTTTGTATTTCTTTAATACAGGTCCTTTATGTCTTTGGTTAAGTTTATTCCTACATATTTGATTTTTTCAGTCTCTGTTATGAATGGAATTTTTTTCTGATTTCCGCCTCAGATTGCACATCAGTAGTATATAAAAATGTTAATTTTTCAAATATTGGTCTTGTATCCCACCACTTTGCTGAACTTGTCTGTTAATTTTACTAGCTTTGTTGTGGATTTTTTCAGGATTTACTAGATACAGGATCATATCATCAGCGAATAGTGAAAGTTTTTCTCCTTCCTTTCCTATTTCGTTGCCTTTTATTTCTTTATCTAGCCTAATTACTCTAGCTAGAACTTCTAGCACAATACTGAATAACAATAGTGACAGTGGGCATCCTTGTCTTGTTCCTGATCTCAGCGGGAAAGCTTTCAGTCTTTCACCATAGAGTACAATGCTAGCTATAGGTTTTTCATATATGCACTTTACCACATTGAGAAAGCTTCCTTCTATTCCTATCTTTTGGAGTGTTTTTATCAAGAAAGGGTGCTGTATTTTGTCAAATGCCTTTTCTCCATCAATCAAGAGGATCATGTGATTTTTCTTCTTCAGTTTATCAGTGTAGTTTATTACACTGATTGAATTTCTTGTGTTGAACCACCTTTGCATACCTGGGATAAAACCTACTTGATCGTGGTGAATAATTCTTTTAATGTGCTTTTGGATTTGGTTTGCAAATATTTTGTTGAGGATTTTTGTATCTATATTCTTTAGAGATATTGATCTGTAATTTTCTTTTTTTGTAGTTACCTTTATTTCGTTTTGGTATTAGGGTGATGTTGGATTCATAGAATGAGTTTGGTAGTGTTCTTTCCTGTTTAATTTTTTGGAAGATCTTGACCAAGATCGGTAGATTTCACCTGTGAAGCCATCCAGTCCCAGGCTTTTCATTTTGGGAGGTTTTTGATGACAGCTTCATTCTGTTATTTAAGTCTGCAGCTATTATTGTAGTGACATCTATTTCTCCCTTCAGCTTTGCATTGTGTGCCTCATGTATCTTGGGGCACTCAGGTTAGGTGCATAAATATTTAGAATAGTTATTTCTTCTTGGTGAATTGTCCCCTTTTATTAATGTATAATGACATTCTTCGTCCCTTATAGCAGTTTTGCATTTAAAATCTATTTTGTCTGATATTAGGTTTGCTACTCCAACTTTTTTTTTTTTTGGTTGTTATTTGCATGGAATATCTTTTTCCCACCTTTCACTTTTTAAAAAATTTTTATAGCTTTATTGAAGTATAACCAATGTACAATGAAAACTGCACATATTTAAAGTATACAGCTTGGTGAGTTTTGACCTATGTATAAACCCATGAAACCATTAGCATAATCAAGCCGATGGTCATTTTCTTTGCTTCCAAAGGTTTCCTCATTTCCTTTTTTTTTTTTAAAAAAAATAACTTGTTGAAGTATATCATTCATACATGAACATATATAAACTGTAAGTGTTCAGTAAACATTGTGGACTTACAAAACAAACATGCATAGCATTATACATGGCTCCCACACATCACCCCCCCACAAACACCATGCATTGTTGTGAAACATTTGTTAACATATCACAAAAGAGCATTGTCAAAACATTACTACTAACTATAGTCCATATCTTCCTCCCCTATACATTTTTTTAAGGATTTATTTATTTACTTACTTACTTACTTAGTTTTATCCATTTTTAGGCCCCCCTCCCCCATTTTTGCTGTTTCTATGTCCATTTGCTGGGCGACTCTGTGTCCGTTTGCTGCCCTCTCTTCCCGTCCTTCTCCTCCTATCTTCACTGGATTCAATCCTCGGAACCTCTGATGTGGGAGAGAGGCACCCTACCTCCTGCACCACCTTATTTCTTGGTTTCTCAACGTGTCTTGTCTTGGCTCTCCCTTGTGTCACTCCTGTTTTGTCATCATCTTGTTGCGTGGTTCACGGGGCCTGGTGGCCCACGCACCTTCTATATTTTTCTTTTGTTTATTTTTACTGGGAGGTCCAGGGAATCGAACCCAGGTCCCTCCATATGGGAGGCGGACACCCAACCATCTGAGCCACATCCATCCCCCTGTTACACCTCTTAAGGTTGACCCAAAGATAACCAAAGTTACAGTTTTTCCCATACAAGATGGTCATATAATAAATCAGACTTAGTTTATCAATAGCATTCTGAAAACCAGACCTAGAGAGAAAAACTAGGCCTGGGGACACATGTATGGTTTCTAATATAGCGAATGTTTAGCCTACCCAGATTATCACAAAATCAGGACAGCAAGAATATTCCCAACCAACCTTTCACTTTTACCCTAGTTGTGACCTTACATCTGAGGTGAGTTTCTTATACACAGCATAGAGATGGCTCATTTCTTTTTCCCTGCATTCAGTCAGTCTCTGTCTTTTGATTTAGGAGTTCAAGCCATTAACATTCAATGTTATAGCAATACTGACTTCATCTATTTTTTCCTTTGGCTTTCTGTTGTCATATCATACTATTGTCTGTTTTTTACTTTTTAATTTACCCTTTCTAATAATCTTTCTTCTTCACTCTTCTCCAAATCTCTCACCCGTTTTTTCCTTTCAGACTGCAGCACTGCCTTTAGTACCTCTTGTAATTTCAGTCTTTTGGTATCATATTCTATCGGTTTTTATTTGTCTGTGAAGACTTTGAACTCGCTCTCATTTTTGTAGGACAGTTTTGCCAAATACAGAATTCTTGGCTGGCAGATTTTCTCTTTCAGTACCTTTAAATATATCATACCAGTTTCTTCTCTCCTCCATGGTTTCTGAT
This sequence comes from Chaetophractus vellerosus, assembly GCA_004027955.1. NCBI lineage: Eukaryota > Metazoa > Chordata > Mammalia > Cingulata > Chlamyphoridae > Chaetophractus > Chaetophractus vellerosus. The sequence goes on from PVKH010016339.1 coordinate 15,561, forward strand.
GAGAAGTTGACATCTAATCTTATTGAGGTTCCCTTGTATGTGATGCTTTCCTTTTCTCTTGCTGCTTTCAGAATCCTCTCTATCCTTGATATTTTTCATTCTGAATAGTAGGTTTCTCAGGGTAGGTCTATTCAGATTCATTCTTTTGGGGATGCATTGTCCTTCTTAGATATTTATGTCTTTCATAAGAATTGGGAAGTGTTCAATCATTATTTCCTCAAATATTC
>PVKH010016340.1:0-15770 GCA_004027955.1 Chaetophractus vellerosus
GGCCCCCCCCCTCGCTGTTTGCTGTGTCTCTCATTGTGTCTCCTCGTTGTGTCTTCTTATTGCATCAGCTCGCTCTCTTGCTCTTCTTCTTTAGGAGGCCCCGGGAATCGAACCTGCGACCTCCTGTGTGGTAGACAGGCGTCCACCTGCTTGAGCCACATCGTTTCCCTAGCACCTCCTCTGTTTTTGTTTCTTTTCCCTATCCCTTTTCCTTCTCACCTGTTCGTTTTTTAATTGCCAGGAAGATCCCCATAATATGATGGCCTAAATGATTTCTTTTCTTCCAACAGTTGTCGTTGTTAATTAAAAAATTTCAAAGCATTTATCTGAATTTTACAGAGGTGGAAATTGAGCCTTTAAAAATTTCAGTAAATTTCTACCATCAGACAGCAGTTGGGTAGACCCAGGAAGAGAAATCAAATCTCGATTTATTTCACACTTTTTTGGTTTTGCTAAAACTATCTCATAAAAAGGGCCTTGTATACTAAGTGTTAAGGAATAGTTAATAACCTTGGGCCTTGGGTCCAAGAGTTAAATTGAGCTAACCCCAAGGAAGGAATTATAATAAATAGAAGGAACTGTGTCTTGAGAAGTGGAGTAAGAAAGGGCCACCTACATCACCCTTAATCTTGTAGCTTATTTTCTTCTCTTGCTATAAAATGTAATATTGAGAGCAGTTAGTCTTCTGACCCATTTGATATTCTAATATTTGCAATGTAATTTCTAGGCTGAGAATTTTAAAACAGCAGTTTCATAACAGATGTGCATCTTTTCATGTCTTTTTTCTTATGTATATTTTGAGTTCTGTTTAGAAAGCAATAGGGTAACTTCATATTCATAGATAAATGGAGCCGGGTAGGTATCTTTAATTGACTGGTGTGATGACCACGCACATAGGCCCACTCTACTTTTTAACTGAAGAGTGATGTTCTAAAAACATCAGTGGAGGTGCTTGGGTTTGTTAGTCCAATTGGGATCATAATACAAAGGTAATGGGCCTCATTCACATATTTTCCTTTAAAAAAGATAAATAAAAGGAAGGGGCACTGTCTTAGACTAATGATGATAATGTGCCATGAGCCAAGTGCACCTGGGGCCCCATCCCTCTATTAAGGAGGCCCCTTCCCTCCTTAGAGAGAGAGCAGGAGAGAGAAGAAACTTTACTGTAGACCTTTATGTGGGGCCAAGACTGACCATGTTCTTGACCTTGGTGAAGCAAATTGAAAAATATTCTCACTCATGGGACAAGGCAGGCAAGAGAGTTTAGATGCTCACTTCAGTCTGTCTTCCTCAGTAGACTGGAAGCTCCATAATTAGGAGTTTATTCACCAGGATATTGTCAGTACTGGTACATGGAAGGCTGTCGGTAAGCATTTGTTGAATTGACCCCTGCCAGTCTCAAGTATTGGAAAAACCTAGGTTTTTTGGGTCAGAGATGGTGCCTAATGTACTTGTAAATAACAGCTGCTAATTATTATACATAACATACACGATAGCTGCTGTTCTATGTTTTTCTCTTTAGTCTATTTAAATCAGGACTTTTAAAAGGAATGATATTTCTTCCCTAAAATTCATTATCTTTTCAGGCATATTAATTATGCCTGGGGAAAAGCAAAACTGTTGGTGACATTATAATTAAATCACATTTGAAATAATTTGTTTTGTAATGCTAAGTTTGTCAAAAGTATACAAATTGTAATATATCAGAAAAGATGTTCAGCAAAATCTTTGGGGGCAACATTTAACTTTTTAATTTTTTAAGGAAGTAAAATAGAATATTTCTAAACCCTTCTAGGCAGTTTCCTAGCTTCACTTCCAGAAGTCAAAAGGATTCATCAGTCTGTCACATTTAATTGCATTGGATTTGACTACTTGGGAAGGCGAGGCGTCTCAAAATCTCATGTCTAGAGTTCATTTTGGTGTGCAATAATCTTAAAAAGTTAGAAGGTATCAAGATATATTGGATGATTCAAAACCTAGTAAATTAGGATTTTAGTAGTATATGAAGCCCTTTATTATAGTTTAAAAGTTAGGATTTGTGCTTTACTAGAGGTAAATTTCCTATTTAAACTCTCTTGTGCTCACCTAGATCAGTTACTACTACTGGTGGGAGGCAGAAATTTCTAGACTAGCAATTTTGAAATGCTCAAGAAAATGTATGGATTACCTGGGATGCATATTTTCAAATGCTCTTAAAATATTAACCTAGTTTCCTGCTTTGTGGAGACAGTTTTTCACCAAACTTAAGTTTATGTGTGTTTGGAAATGCAAGTGTGTTTTGTAAACAGGAAAAACATCTCCTCTCTTGGCTCATGTATTTTCTTTGTATTCACATGCTCGTAAGTCATAAGCCATAGCAGAAGTCCTAAGTCATAGCAAAAGAAGATATGCAAGCTAGCAGATGAGCGTAGGGAGTTAGAAAATTAGCACCTTTAGTTTTTATGTGGTATCTTCTGTGTTGTACTTTTCATCATGACTTATCCTAGGTACCTGAACTTCCTTTTCCTTTCATTGTTCATTATTGTCAGTCAGTGTTATAGAGTGCATGTATTTCCATATGTTAGTATGTACTTCCCACTATCGGATTTCTTAGCAGGTTCTTAACTTTAATTTTTATTTTCATTAACTGATACGTGTAGCTAAGGCATTATGTCTCATTTAAATTAACATTATATTTTGCAATAAAAAAAGCAAATGAGACTTTGAATCATTAATTTGCTTGATAGTTGTCCTGCTACAAGTGTTTACTTGTTGCTCTGACTACTCATCTATCCACATATTTTACGTTTTACATATCCTTTTCTATATTCCTCCTTATAGTGCCAAGAGATGCTTGCTTTTGAAGGAATCATTCTAATAACATGGATTCATTCACTTTGAGGTTTAAACTCCTGTACAACATTTTCTTTTTTCCCCTTTAAAAGTAATAAATTCTGTCATGGAAATATTTCATTGTTTTGTCACAATTCTAAAATGATTTTGCTTTTGCAAAATTATTACATGTTTCACTTAGTGGCCTGTTCCCTTAAACTTTTAAGGTCAGGATTGCTAAAGGCAAAATATGACTATATAGATTGATATTGAGATTAGCTAGAAATGGGCCTTTGGGTAACCAACAAAAAAGATAAATTGAGTCTTTTAAAATATAAATCTGACTTTGTCATTTGACAGTCTAAAGATAATATGCATTTGCTCACACCAGTCATAGATAGAAGTCAATGGAAGGAGGAATAACATTTTTTTAGTTGTATGAAGTGAATTGAAGGAGGAATAATAGCATATATTAATATATGCCCCAATTAAAATATTCCTGAGATAACAGCATGTTAGTTTAAAATTGTATTTGATTTTCTTTTGCAGTGAATTCTAAAGTTTTTTAGAATTCTGGCAAATGTGAACAGCAATCTCCCTACACACAGCTGTTAAAAAGAAATACTTTTAAAGATATCCAACTGTGGATTTGTCCAATAGGGCTAAGTAGCAAGATGTAATTGCTTTCTGTAGCGTGAGACATTTGTCCTATCAGGTGCATCAGGCAAGAAAAAAAATGTTCATATAGCATGTTAAGTGTGGTAGGATCTAGTGACCCTCAATGACCATTGCTACTTTTAAAAAGGAAAAAAGTAGTGAGGGGATAGGAAGTTTTGGTGTAAGGGCGAAGGGAAAAATTACTTGTAAATGATGCTGAAATGATCATTTATTTTTGCTTTTGGTCTATTTGTGTAGTATGTTTTATAGGATGGTGAAAAGTAGCAATTTGTGTTGGAAACATTAGTATCTTAACACTGCTGTTTGGTTTAACTATTAATCCAAGACAGCATGGAGAATAAAGAATTAGACCTAGGGATTAGATGGATTTAGCATGGCTCTGCCATGAAAAAGCTATGAAATGGGCAAGTCATTTCCTAGCTTCAGTTTCCTTTGTAAAATAAGGGGGTTAGACTAGGATGATAATTTGGTTCCCCCTTAACTCTGTAAGAATCAGTGTCACTTCAAAAGCTAGGTTTTATTTTCAAATTCATTGAGTAACAGGGTGCATAGAACTGAGGGCTGGGAGGATGTCCCTTATGATTTTTTTTATGTGTGGCATTTAATATTTTACAGCAAAATTTTTTAGTTTACGTAATTGAACTTGTACTAGATAGGGTTAATAGGCTAGAACAAAAGGTCAAAGCATAAGGCATTAGGCTTAATTAAGGGAGAGCAGGAGTGGCAGGAGTGTGTGACAGTTAAATGGGTTTCCCACAGACTAATGTCGGTTACAGTGCAACCATGCCTCAACTTAAGTGGGTTATTTTGTGCAAAGGGCAGCAGTGATTAGCAGTTTGACATGCCAGACACTTCTGGCCAATCCCATCTGTTTAGAGGTTAAAAAAGCACACCTTTATGAGCTGATGGATTGATTTGTGTGCCTGTCTGGTAAAGATTAGAAGTCCAAGGCCAGTGCAGTAAATGTCAGTTACAGAGTATTGTACTTTCTTGGTTAGCTCATTGTTTTAACCGTCAACTGTTTTATAATGGGGGATAACTGCTGTTTATGGAGTTGAATGCAAGATGGGTGGGGAGCAGGTGAGGGAGGAGGAAAAAGATTGCTCGGTGGAATTGTGAATTAACATGTTCTGTAGCAGGTGTTTCAAATGGAGGTGTGGCCTATTCCTAGATACACATGATTTTATGGGGTGTGTGTTGTTCTGTTCTTACAGTTTGAATCACTTTCTTCTTTTGTAAGTGTGTCAGGGCACTCCTGTCAGTTCTGGAGGGGATTTAATTTTGCATACAGTATTGGTAGCTTTGTTTATTTAGGCACCTTTTTTTCCAGACAGCTGAATAGTTTATCATCTATCTATATGTATATATATGAAGTGTAATATTTTGTTCATTGACCTCCTAGGGAAGGGGAAGGGAAAAGGCAAGAGGAAATGGAGACAGGCATACATACATAACAAAGAAACACACAAACTCTGTACACAGGATTTCCTGTATTCACCTGAGATAGTTACATGCTGTTAAAATGAAGTGTGTCTGAATCTAGACTCGGACTTCTTTTTTCTTCAACTTTGGAAGCTGTCAGAGTGATGACATTAATATAGTCCAGTTTCAGTTCCAGGTTGTAGCCCATCCAGAGATAGACTAAGGCTAGATTGTGCTTATAAAAATTAGCTATAATGTATTCTGATATCCAAGGAAGGAAAATCCTAATTGAATGTGGATGACATAGAACTTTAGATATTGTGATCACAGTCACTGAGCTTTAGTTACATAAGACTCTCAGATTTTGGGGTGGGCAGAAGGAAGTGCTTTTCTGAGAAATAACAAAAAGTTATCATTTTTATCAGATGATTATCTTCAACCTGAAATTTGGGTTCAAATCAAAATATGACTAAGAACATTGAATACAATCTTGGAAGATTCTGATTGATTCCACTGGCGTTTACCCTTGTCAAAGAATGGAAACCATAAATTGCCTGTTATGTAGTTATACAGATGGTGTATATCATGTAAAACCTTGGATTGTTTTTTTTTTAATGAGTAGTTTATTTTTATTTTTTTTTCAAATTTTCCCTCTCATTTATTTATTATTATTATTTTTTGTTACATATCCTCCCCTTTCTGCTTTTTCTTGCTGTGTTCATTTTTGCATTCTTCTGTGTCTGCTTTGTCTCCCCCTGTTGCGGCGACACGCCGAGTCAGCTCAACCCGCAGGCGGCTTTCCCCGCTTGCAGGCAGCTCTGCTCTGTTAGCAGGCAACTTGCCCTGCCTGTGCCGGCTTTTTGCCCTGCCCACGGCGGCTCTGCCCCGCCCACGGCGGCTTGCCCTCTCAAGGCGGCCAGCTCGGAGAGGCCCCTGGGAACCAAACCTGGGGCCTCCCATGTGGTGAATTGGCGCCCTATCCGCTGGGCTACAGCCGGCCCCCATAAGTAGTTTATTTCATTTAAAATAGCAGGTGGTCCTTTTAAAAAACAATTTATTGAAGTATATCATTCATACATGAACATACATAAACTATAAGTGTTCAGTAAACATTGTGACCCCATAAAACAAACATACATAACATCATACAGAATTGTTTCTTATAGAAAGAAAATTAAAATATATAAAGATGATAATGATTATGGTCACTGAAAGTTGTATGTGTTTAATTTATGTATACATTAATTTTGTTACTAAGCTATTCAAAAGTGAATTTGGGGGAGCAGATGTGGCCCAAGCGCTTGGGCGCCTGCATCCCACATGGGAAGTCCCGGGTTTGGTTCCAGTGCCTCTTGAAAATAAAAAACAAAAACAACCAACCAGCAAAACAAACAATAAAACCAACTCAGAGAAGCTGATGGGGCTCAGTGGTTGAATGCTGGGTTACCTCATTCGAGGTCCCGGGTTTAATCCTGGTCCCCGGTACTTCAAAAACAACAACAGAAAAGTGAGTTGGTTTAATTTATAGATAAAATGGAAGTATTTTCATTGTTTAGAAAGGAAAAAGTGGCATAATGATATTGGAGTTTATTTAGTAATATAGTATATAAAGTACATATTCATTCTTGGGTTCTTTGTTGGAGACGCATTGACTGAAATTATTTGGATCAAATACAGATTTAGAGGAAAAAGTGTCTTACCCTCTCTGTAGTAAAAGAAGGTGAAGAAACAAATTTTATAATAGTAATTGCTTTTATGTTATTAAATCATTCTTAAATTGCAAAAGATTGGCTTTAGTGCTTGGATAGTAAATTAAATATGAGAGATTTATCTCATTTACTGGACAGAAAATTCTGTTTTTTTTTTTTTAGGGAAGTTGTAGGTTTATGGAACAATCATGCATAAAATACAGGGTTCCTATTATCACCCTATTTATAAATAGGTGTGATACATTTGTTAAAATTGATGGAAGCAAATTTTTATAATTATACTTTCAGTTATAGTCCATGGTTAAACTTAGGGTTCACTGTGTTGTGCAGCACCATGTATTTTTTGGAAAGTTATTCTAGCTCCATATATTCAACACAAAATATCCCCTTTTAACCACATTCAAATATATAATTTAATGCTGTTCATTGCATTCTCAATGTTGTGCTATCACCACCACCATCCATTACCAAAACTTTTCCATCGTCCCAAATAGAAACTGTACTTAAGCCTTAACTCCCTCTTCCCTATTCCCACCTTATCCGCTGGTAGCCTATATACTAGATTCTGACTCTGTGAATTTGCTTATTCTAATTATTTATCAGTGAGATTATCATATATTTGTCCTTTTGAGTCCAGTTTGTTTCATCCAACATGATGTCATCAAGGATCATCCATATTGTCACATGTATTAGAACTTCATCCCTTTTTATGGCTAAATAATATTCCATTGTATGTCTGTGCCACATTTTATCCATTCATTAGTTGATGGACATGTGGGTTGCTCCTGTCTTTTAGCAATTGTGAATAATGCTGCTATAAACATCCATGTGTGAATATCTATTCAAGCCCCTGTTGGGAGGAAGGAGGATGCAGCACAGGGTGGAGAGTAATTTCTCTATGGTGAGTTTGGTCAGCAGAGCCTGTTTTGAATCCTGACTCTGACTGGACAAGAATCCCGAGTGACAGGAGGTTGAAAGAGACACTTCCATGGAAAGGTTCCCCGAAGTGTGCCATTCTTCTCCATTTTTTTTTTCCCTAAAAGCAGCTGTTCTAATGGGTGTGAAATAACATCTCATTGTGGTATTGATTTGCATTTCACTGGTGGCAAATTAAGTTGAGCATCTTTACTTGTGGTTTCTGACCTTTTGTATATCTGCTTTGGAGAGGTGTATATTCAAGTCCTTTGCTCATTTTTAAAAAATTTTAATTGGGTTGTCTTTTTGTTTTAAATTGAAGGATTTCTTTTTTTATTCTGGATATTAAACCTTTGTTGGATATGTGGTTTTCAGATATTTTCCTCTATTTTGTATCATTTTGCTTTCATGATGAAGTCTTTTGAGGCACAGACGTTTTTTAATTTTGATGCAATACCATTTATCTATTTTTTCTTTTGTTGCACGTGCGTTGAGTATAAAATGTGAGACCATTGCTTAACACAGGGTGCCCAAGATGCTTCCCTACCTTTTCTTCTAGGAGTTTGATAATTCTAGCTCTGGCTCTTATATTTAAATTTTTTATCCATTTTGATGTGATTTTTTGTATATGGTGTAAGTTAGAGTCCTCCTTTTTAAAAAAATTTCTTGCAAATGGGGATCTAGATTTCCCAGCATCATTTGTTGAAGAGACTGTTCTTTCCCAATTGAGTGGTCTTTGCCCCCTTGTCAAAATCAGTTGGCCATAATTGTGAGGGTTGATTTTGGTGCTCTCAAATTCCACTGGTCTGTAAGTCTGTCCTTGTGCCAGTATCATGCTGTTTGATTACTGTGGCTTTCTAGGAGGTTTAAAATTTGAGAGGTGTGAGTCCTGCAACTTCATTCTTTTTCAAGGTGGCTTGGCTATTCAGGGCCCCTTACTCTTCCATATAAATTTGATAATTGGCTTTTTCATTTCTGCAAAGTAGGCTATTGGAATTTTGATTGGGATTATATTGAATTTTTTAATCAATTGGAGTACAAGTGACATCTTAAAGATATTTAATCTTCCAGTCCATGAACATGAATGTCCTTCCATTTGTTTAGGTCTTCTTTGATTTCTTTAAGTAAGGTTTTGTAGTTTTGTGTGTACAAGTCCTTTATATCCTTAGTTAAATTTTTTCCTAGATACTTGATTCTTTTAGTTGTTATTGTAAATGAAATCTTGTTTTCTTGATTTCTTCCTCTGTTCATTGCTGTGTTTAGAGAGACTACTGATTTTCAGGTATTAATGTTATACCCTGCCACTTTGTTGAATTCATTTATAGGTCTAGTAGCTTTGTTGTGATATTTTCAGGATTTTCTGTATATAGGATGATGGCATCTGCAAGTAGGGAAAATTTTACTTCCTTTCCAATTTAGATGCTTTTTATTTCTTTTTCTTGCCTAATTGTTCTGTCTAGAACTTCCACTACAATGTTGAATAAAAGTGGTGAGAGTGGGCATTCTTGTCTTGTTCCTGATCTTAGAGGGAAATTTCTCAGTCTGTTACTATTAAGTAGGATGTTAGCTGTGGCATTTCCATATATGCCAGTTATCATGTTAAGGAAGTTTCCTTCTATTCTTAGCATTCTAAGTGTTTTTTATCAAGGGGTACAAGATTTTGTCAAATGCCTTTTCTGCATCAATTGTGATTACCATATTTTGTTTTTTTTCCTTCTTTAGTGTGGTGTATTACATTAATTGATTTTCTAATGTTGAACCACCCTTGCATACCAGGGATAAATCCCACTTGTTCATGGTGTATAATTCTTTTAATATGCTGTTGGATTTGGTTTGCTAATATTTTGTTGAGGATTTTTGCATCTGTATTCATAAGAGATATTGCTCTGTAATTTTCTTATGGTATCTTTATCTGGCTTTGGTAGTAGGGTGATGATTGGCCTCGTAGGATGAATTAAGGAGTGTTCCCTTTTCAGTTTTTTAGAAGAGTTTGAGCAGACTTGAAGTTAAGTATTCTTGGAATGTTTGATAAAATTCCTCCTGTGAAGCCATTTGGTCCTTGGTTTTTCTTTGTTGGGAGATCTTTGATGACTGATTCAATCTCTGTACTATTAATTGGTTTGTTGAGCTCTTCTGTTTCTTCTTGCTTCATTGTAGTTCATTTGTGAATTTCTGAGAATTTGTCCATTTCATGTAGGTTTATCTAATTTGTGCAGTTCATTGTATTCTTTTATATTCCTTTTTATTTCAGCAGGGTCAGTTATATCCCCCTTTCATTTATGATTTCATTATTTCTATCTATCTCTCTATTATTTTTGTCAGTTTAGCTAAAGGTTTGTCCATTTTATTGATCTTTTCAAAGAACCAACTTTTGGTTTTATTGATTCTCTTTTTTCTCTGTTTCATTTATCTCTGCTCTTATCTTTGGTGTATTCTTCCTTCTGCCTGCTTTGGGTTTAGTATGTACTTCTTTTTCTAGTTATATCAGTTTTGAAGTTAGATCTCTGATTTGAAGTCTTACTATTTTTTTTTAAATTTTAAGCATATTTAGAGCTATAAATTTCCCTCTCAACACTGCCTTTGCTGCATCCCATAAGTTTTAGTATATTGTATTTTCATTGTCATTCACCTCAAGATTTTTCCTAATTTCTCTTCCAATTTCCTCTTTATCCCATTGGCTGTTTAAGAGTATGCTGTTTAGTTTTTGCGTATTTGTGGATTTTCCATTTCTCCCTGTAACTGATTTCTAGTTTCCTTCCATTGTGGTCCTGGAGAATGATCCATGTGCACTCAAGAAGAATGTATAGGGGAACCAGCTGTGGCTCAATTGGTAGGGCTCTAGTTTACTGCATGGGAGGCCCCAGGTTCGGTTCCCGAGGCCTCCTGGAGAAGGCAAGCCGCCACGAGAAGGCAAGCTGCCACGAGCAGGCAAGCCGCTGCACGGTGAGCTGACTCAGTGGGATGCCGCAGCAGGGGGAGACAAGCAGACACGGAAAAACGCAAAGCAAATGCACACAGCAAGCACAAGCAGCAAGGGGGGGGGTATAAAAATAAATAAAAATAAATCTTTAAAAAAAAAGAATGTATATTTTGTTGGTGGGTGGAGCATTTTATATCTATCCATTAGGTCTGGTTGGTTTAGCATATCATTCAAGTCTTGTATTTCTTTATTAATCTTTTGTCTAGATTAGGGATTCTTAACAAAGGATCCATGGGCTTAAATTTAAATTAAAAAAATGATATTCTTGTGGGGACATGTTGGTGTGGGTGTGATATATTTATTAAGACTACACAGTATAGTGTGGACTTAGTAAGGGGTCATTGGTTTTCATTTGGCTGGCAAAGGAGTCTATGGAACAAAAAAGGTTAAGAACCCCAGGTCTAGACATTCTATCCATTATTGAAAGTGGCTTATTAAAGTCTCCTCCTATTAAGGTAGAACTGCCAATTTCTCCCTTCTATCAGTATATGTGTTCTTAGGTACATATATATTCATAATTGTTAAATGTTGTTGGATTGACTCCTTTATTAATCTATAATGATACATATAATATAGTATAATATAATATAATAACAAAACAGTATAATATAATGTAAATCTTTGTCCCTTGAGACCATTTTTGACTTAAAGTCTATTTTATTTGATATCACTATATCTACCCCAGCTCTCTTTTATTTACTACTTGCATGGTATACTTTTTCCATCCTTCCACTTTGAACTCCTTAAGGCTTTAGATTTAAAGCAGGGGTTCTTAACCTTTTGTAGGTCTAGTGGTGATGAATTCTCTAAGCTTTTTTTGTTTTTTTTTTCTCATTTTTGAAAGAAAGTCTCATTAGATATAAAATTCTTGTTTGGCAATTGTTTTGTTTCATCACTTTAAATATTTCAACCTACTATCTTCTTGCCTTCATGGTTTCTGGTGAGAAATTGGCACTCAATCTAATTGGGAATGGATCTCTTGTATGTAACTTGTGGCTTTTCTCTTGTAGCTTTCAGATCTCTCTCCTTATCCTTTCATTCAACAGTTTTGATCAGTATGTAAATGGGCATATTTTTCTTCAAGTTTGTACTGTTTGATGTTCTCAGGGCTTGGCTGTGTATATTCACATCTTTTGCTAAGTTTCCAATGTATTCTGTCATTATTTCTTTGAATAGCCTTCTGCCCCTTTCTTTCTTCTCCTTCTGGTACCACCTGGTACATATATTGGTATGCTTGATGGTGTCCCAGAGGTTTGTTAGGCTATTTTTTGCTTTTTAAAACTTTTTTCTTTCTGCTCCTCAGCCTGACTCATTTCAATTGTCCTGTCTTTGAGTTCACTGATTCTTACTTCTGCTAGCCCCAAGCTGTTACTTCTGGGAGTTTTTCATTTCAGTTATTGTCTTCAACTCTAGTAGTTATGTTTGATTCCCTTTTTATAATTTCTGTTTCTTTATTGAGATTTACTTATTGCTAACTTTTAGTGTTCATTCTTTTCCTGAGTTTAATTCTTTTTCTTTGTTTTTGTTCATCTCTTTAAGCATATTAAAGATCATATTTCAAAGCCTTTGTCCTGTATGTCCACAGTTTTGTCTTCTTTGTTGATGTTTTCTGGATCTTTATCCTCTTCCTTTGGATGGGCCATTGTTTCCTATTTCTTTGTCTTGTAATCTTTTGCTGCATACTCAACATTTTAGTATTTTAAAATGTTAATTTTGAGGTTTATTCCCTGTGATATCTGATATTTGAATTTGTAACCAGCTAGTGTTATGACAAAGATTTTCTTGAGTGTCAGCCCTCCCAAGGGTTGGTCCACCCAAGGCTAATTAAAAGTACATGGGCCTGTATATCTCTTCTGAGCATGTGTCTTATCCTGGGCTTGTGCTTGCTAATTGCTTTAGTAGTTCCCCTCAATTTGAATGGCCCTTACTTCCCAGGAGACAGACCTTTCCCCCTTTCCAGTTGTCCCACTGCTGGACTTAAAGTAGGTAAGCCTTTGCCCCAGGCCATTTGCCTCATTTGTTTTCTTAACACTGCTTTCTTAGTTGTCATTTGCCTTTGTCTGGAGGGCAGATTCTGGGAGGGGTCATGCTAGAGACAGTTTCCCAAGTCAGTCTTTCCCAGCTGGAACAAGTCCAAAGACTGACAAAAGGCACACCCACCAGCTCCTGCTGCTCTGGTGCCAGGGATGAAGGGAGGGGCCAGGACAGGCACCAGGAGCTTCTTCCACAGCTCCCCAAAGCTGTGCTTTCTTTGTTGACTTGCTCAGCATATGCAGTCCTTGAACTGCTCTCTGCACCTCTGAGAAAGCCTGCTGTCTTCGTCTTCTCTGCCACCTTTGTTCTTGGTGGGTTGGAACAGTGGCCAACCTCAGAGCCAGGCCTCCAGTGGTCTGAAGTAAACAACAAAAGCCGTGATCATTGATGGGCCTATGCCCACCCCAGATTGTGAGGAAGTGGGGCCATCAAACTATGTCAGGGGCCTGAACGCACTGCTTCCTGCAACCTGAATTGGGGGATGGATGATTAACCCTATACAGAGGTTATTTACTAATATTTACCATAATTTACCATCCTCTTCTCACGTTCTTGCCTGGATACTGTACAGTGTTCTAGGTGCCAGTGTTTCAAAATAGTTGATTCTGACAGTTCTTGCCTGTTTAATAGTTATTCTGGTGGAGGGACTTGTTCTTAGAGCTTCCTATTCTGCCATCCTAACACAAGCTGCACAGAAGCTTCTTAAATGAATCTTGTGGTGCTATTATATTAAATCTCAAATAAATACTTTATATTATACAAATGTACTAACAAACATTCTGAAAGTACTGTAGATCTCATCCGTCTGAGTCCATTCTCTTTTCTCCAGTAAATTCAAATGCCCATATTATCTAGTTTGTGTTAGAATTATATCTTGCTAATCTAAAGGGAACTATTTTTGTAGGGTTAACATGTGCTTATGTGTTTTGATGTGTTATGATGTTTGGAAAAATACACTTTGTCCCGTATAATATTTGGGAGTCCATTTTTGTCAGTATATTATAGTTCCTTTCTTTTCCTAATGTGATATTATTGGCTTTGAGATATGTAAAGGCTACTCCTTTAAGCAAATTGGCTGACTATATACTTTCTTACATATAAAAAATGAAAGCAGAAACTTTTAATACACATGTTTGTAATTTTTGTTCTGAAACTATAGCTTTCTTAATCTGGATTTTAGTTTTAGGTTGTTAGGAAATTTTGAGACAACAAAAACTAGCCCTATGTCCTGCTTTGATTTTAAATAACATTAGGGCATAGAATCATTCTTCGCCTTTCTTCAAACATTACTTTTAATAAGAAAGTCACATGTAGGAGGAACTTATTAAAGATATTTCTTAAAATATTAAATATGTAGTTATAAAATCAACGTGTGTGTATGTGATGTATTTCAAATACACGTCTGTACCTGTTGAGGGAGGGAGAAGGTGCTACCTCAATGTATAAGTAGATTCTCCCTCCACAGTAGATTGCCTCTATTCTACCTTTTTGTATTCGGTGACCTTGCAAGTCAGTGACTTCAGCCCTGAATAGTTTCAAAGCCATGTAAATGAATGCAATTAAAGTATTGTTTATCATCTTAAATAGTTCAGATGGAAACTTATTGGATAGGGAGGTTTGTTTGCTTTATGAGGAAGGTCAAAATAAGGTTAAATTTTATTACATAAAATCATTTGGTAATGTTTTTATTTAGCTGAGGAAAAAGTAGTGTCCTAATAGAAATGGTAATGCTTTTTTTTTTTAAATCACCAGGAGGTCGCTTCAGGGTGTTTTATGTTTTTTCCTTTCTGATAGTTTTTAACTCCCATTTTCAGGATGTGCCTTCAGTCTACTTCAAAAACTTGGGGAAAATTTGCCCTTAGTTATGATTCTAGGTATCTTTGACTTGCATAATAAATAGGAGACATTCCCTGCTGCTGATGGAGGGTAGCTTGGGAGTCACTGATTTATGTAGTTAGAGCAGGGGTTCTTAACCAGGGGTCCGTGAGCTTGAATTGAAATTCAAAAAACCATTACTCTTGTGGGGACGTGTTGGTGCAGGTGTGATATATTTATTAAATAATACACAGTATAGTGTGGACTTAGTAAGGGGTCTGTGGTTTTCACCTGACTGACAAAGAGGTCTGTGGAACAAAAAGGTTAAGAACCCCTAATTTTGGGGATTTTTATTTATGTCCAGTTACCATGCCGATTGGTCCAGGACCTTATATATATAGCAAGACTAAAGTCCCAAGTCACCTCAGCAGAACGAATACCTGCTACCAGCCAGGCTGGTTGTAAGGGTTAGTTAGAAGAGTTTTGCTGATGAAAAACCACATGTGCATGTGTATATGCATATGTATGTGAAGGAATTAAAAGAAACGTTAGAATTATTCATTGTAGTTGGCACATATTACTATCTTCTTTTCTTCGGTGGTATTGTTTTTACTTTAGCATAGTTTATTAATTTATAAAATTTCTAAAAGTCATTGATTCATTTACCAGACATTTATTGACCAATCAACTATGTAAGCCTTGTGCTATGTGAGGTATTGGGGTACTTAAAGATACAACAGGGGCTCACAATCACGGGAGAATAATAAGCAAGATACAGAGAAAGTGATCTGAATGCACAGTGGTGAAGGAGCCTGCTGAGAAAGCATCACTCAAAGAAATTTGGTACCTGTGTATGGTTTTAAAGAAACTGAAGGGCTGTGGTAAAATGAATCGATAGTGAAAAATAACTACTTTGTTTCAGGAAATTAGAGTTCAGGTTTGGATTACTTTTGGGCAAATGTGTACTATGTGGGAACTGATCATAGGTTATGGGATAGGCACTGAGAATTCTAGAAATATAAAGTGGATATAAGTGAAGTGGATGATACAAATGGAATACTGCTATAGCACTCTCAGGAAGTTTGCATCATAGTTATTGTATCACCAAATAACTTCCCTGTCCACTGGCCTGTTGATCAATATAAAGTTTCTTCAGCCATCCCAGTATTTATAGTGTAGATGACAACTTTTGCTGGCCAAAATCTTTCATCCACTCTTTTGTTACTGAAAGTGTAGTTTCCCACATGTCAATGCTATTCTGTATCTAGGATGATTATAATCCTAAATTTAAAATTTTCTACTTCTAGTGGCCTAGAAAAAAAATGAGGTGTTTTAAACTCTGTAATGACTATCAGATAATTCTATTACTTTTTCTCCTAGAAACCTTGATAAGAATTCCTCTTCTT
>PVKH010016341.1:0-15763 GCA_004027955.1 Chaetophractus vellerosus
CCAATATAATTTCCAACTCATTTTTACAGAAGCTTTAAAGATAAACAAAATCTAGGACATTATTGCTTGAAGAGTTAAGGATTCAAGCAGAGAAGGTCCCACTTGAAACACCAGCAAACTACAGACCTTGTGACTGGGCTATCTATATTTGGTGTCATTGTAAATCAATGTCAGATTCAAGTTCTTTGAAGAGTAAATAAGCTTCGTTTTAAAATTCTGTGAATAAAACAAGAAATTGCAGAAATGTTAGAGGACAAGAATGACCTGTAATATAAATGCCTCAAATGGTTTTACAAATAATGTCTAAGGATAACCAGAATATCTGGACTACCACTATTTCTTTTAGAAAGCTCTAGGGGGGGTGGATGTGGCTCAAATGATTGGGCATCTATTTCCCATATGGAGGGTCCTGGGTTTGATCCCTGGGACCTCCTGGTAAAATTTAAAAAGTAAAAAAAATTAAAAAAAAAAAAAAAGAAAGTTCTAGGGTATCAGTGTTTTGAGACATGACAATTATATAATGTGTTAACATTTACATTATGCTTTAGAGTTCATGAAATACTTTTGGCACCTTACTTTATTTGTACTTAATAACCCCAGAAGGTAAGCACAGTACCTTATAGATGAGGAAATAGGTCTGTAAAAGTCAACCAACATTTATGGAGCCCCTACCAGGTCCCTTGGACTCTACTAAGTACTTTGCATATGCTAACACACGTAGTCTTAACATATTTGGGAAGAAATCTAGAATTATCCTCACTGTACAGAGAGGAACACACGTTTAGGAAGGGAAGTATGTTGCCCATGATAATACTGCAATAAATATACTGAAATATAATCCAAGAGAGAATATAAAGTGGAAACCTTTTGACTCTATAGCCTAAGCACTTTCATATAATAATAGATACACACATCATATTTTAATGTGTATTTCTATCAGAAAACTCCTGTCCAAAGCATATATGAGTTTTGGCAAGATATCAAATTTCTCAGAGCTTCAGTTTTATCATCTGTAAAAGAGAACTATTAATAACAATTATAATTTGTTATGGCTATCTAAGAATTAAACTTCTGCATATACAAAAGTGATTTAGTATAAAAAGATTACATTTTCACAAGATTGTTTCACTCTTTTTGACTTAAATGGAATTTTATTATTATTATTGTTAATTAAATATGTATGAGCATAAAAACAAGTGTAGACTTATGCTTATAGCTTTAAGACAACTATAAGCCCAAATTTATTTCAAATTAAATGCAAATAAAAATACAAATCCAAGAAAATCCAAATGAACACTATTGAGTTAATGTCATGGATAATGTTTTGCTAAATCTAAATTGGTGTTCTCAATGTACTTTCACACACACTGGTAAAGTTCTAGCACATTATCTTTGTTTCAACTGAAGTATATTTAATTAACAACAAAGATACTATGTTGAAATAAGCATATAAATGAGAGTAATTAAGTGATCTACCAAGAAGAGTTTTCAGACTCAAGTGCAGACATTCAATTGATATCTTTTGTTTATACATAAAACCAGACAAAGTCAACCATAGTATTTAGTGATGCTCATTTGGGGGTTAAAGTCAAGATGGCTATTACTGTGATGAAGGGGTATGGGGGGCTTCTGGGTTGCTGGCAATGTTGTTTCATGACTCGCGTATTTGTTTCTTCAGCCTGTTTTTGGTGTTTATTTTTTTTAAAGACTTGAAAATATCAGCTTGTTGGATTATTATGGAGTGAACAGTCATGTAACCCCATCAAAGATAAGGGCTAGAACATGACCAGGACCCCAGAAGCCCCCCAGGTAGCCTTTCAGAGTTACTCACTCCCCTGTCTTTCCAAGGATAACCATTATCCTATTTTTGTAGCAATTACTTACTGCTTTTGTTTATAGTTTGACAACTTAACCATGCATCCCTATATATCATGGTATACTCTGACCTATTTCTTTTTCATTTTTTTCATTTATTGAAGTATATCACTCATACATAAACAATAAATGTATAGTAATAGTTATGAACTTACAAAACAAACATGCATAACATCACACAGGGCTCTCATACCTCACCCTACCACCAATACCTTGCATTGTTGTGAAACATTTTTAACTAATGATTAAAGAGCATCCCTAAAATATTACTATCAACCAAAATATCTTACATTTGGTGTATTTTTCCCCCAAACAACCCTATTATTTTTTATATCACTTATATGTGGACATACATAAACGATAAGTGTATAGTAAAAGTTGTGAATTTACAAAGCAAACATGCATAACATCATACAGGGGTCCCATACATCAACCCACCACCAACACCTTGCATTGTTATGAGACATTTGTTACAAAGTATGAAAGAATATCGTCAAAATCTTACTATTAACTATAGTCCTTTTCTTACATTTCGTGTATTTTTCTCCCAACCTACCCTATGATTGCTTTTTAATATATTTTTATGACAGAAGATATAAACTTACAAAACAATCATGCACCTGTGCAGAATTCCCACACAACACCCCTCTAGCAACACACCACACTGTGGTGGCACGTTTGTTACAGATTATGAGATAATACCATCCGATCATTACTAGGTCCATAGCATACATTTGGCACACTTTTTCCATACTCCTTCATTATCAACACAGTACATCTTTGGCATAGATGCATGAATATTACATTATTACTGTTAACCTCAGTCCATAGGTCACTCCAGCTGTATTTTTCCCATGCCTCTCCACATTCCCACCACTCTGCAATAGTGATGTACATCTGCTCTAGCTCACAAAGGACACTTGCATTTGTACCATCAACCACAATTCTCATCCACCTCTGGGTTTACTATGTTATTCAGCCCCTAGATTTTTCTCTAGCTTTCTGTCAATTGGCATTTACCTCCCTAGACTACCATTTTCAGTCATATCCCCATTTATAAACCAACTGTTACTCACTATAATGTGTTACCATCAACTCTATACAAATCCACACTTTTACAGTAAAGTTAATTAAAACTTCTACATACATTAACCATCAGTAGTCCATGTCAGTCCTCTTCTTATCTCCCTTAAGAATCCACCACCTACCACCAGGTCTTGAAGATATTTTCCTACATTTTCTTCTAGAAGCTTTATGGTTCTTGCTTTTATATTTAGTTTTTTGTTCCATTTTGAGTTAATTTTTGTACAAGGCCCCAGGGACCAATGAAGCTTGTCCCAACTTTCTCCTTTGCCAGGGGTAGAGACAGAGCCACAGCTGTGTGTAATATTTCAATTCATGCAGGCCTAGACTCCAGTTGCCCAGAGAGACTGAAGAGGCTTCAAGCCCCTTTCTCTCCTGCCTAGGGCGGGGATGGAGCTGCAGATGTGGGCAGCAATCTATGCTCATGGATCCAAAATGACCGCAGTTGGCCCAGTAGACTTCCAACTATTCAGTCTGCCTGTGGAATGTACCTGCAGTTACTCAGAGAGGCTGGTGCAGGGCCCACCAGCTTCTTCCCTGCTAGAGGTGGGGCTGAAGCCTAGGCTAGGGCTGCAGGCTGGTTGAAAGAAACTGGTCCCTACTGTCACTGTGATTTTCAGTCAGCCTGGCTTCCCCACATGCCAGGGGCAGAGTCAAAATGGCAGCTACCAGCTTCTTTCTGACTTGGACAGGTTCAAACTTTAGCTGTTTTTAGGATTATACTTTAGCCCACCGAATTTACTAATCAGTACCTGAAATTGGTGCCCACCTGTCTCTTCCTCCCCCATTTTTGGAAAGTGGGGCTTCCAGCTCCAGACACAGACTATCTCCAGAGGGGGCTTGTGCCACCAGTGGAAGACAGGCACTGGCCTCCGTGGTGTGGAGTGTCCTACTTAGGAATCTTCTCTGCAGATGGGCAGTTTCCTCCTTCCATTCTTTAAAGGATGTTGCAGGATGCTCTTCTGGTCTCCTTCAACCCCCAAACAGGTGCTTTAGATAGCTCTGGGTGATTACTAACTGCCCTGTAGCACGAGCTGACCCTAGGAGCTCCTTACTCTGCTGTCATCTTGCTGGTTCAATTGTTTCACTTTTAATAGTTTATCCCAGGACTGGAAAAGCTCTGGAATCTTCTGGTAAAGGCTGAGGTCCCCTGTGCTGTGTGGCGGTAGAGAAGTAGTGCGAAGGGCTGCTGAACACCACAGCAAGGAGTTTGGATTTTCTTCCATGTGATGAGCCTCCATTTCCTAACTGCAGGCTCTACAAGGTTGGGAACACCTGCGAGCCTCCCAGCAGTCTTGGCTCCATCCGGCAGCTGGCTTCTTTCTGGGCCGGGATGGAACTCTACACAGCCTAGTCTAATGGATGGTCACGTCTGCACGCCTCACCTTTCCAATGAGACATCCTGGGAAGTGCAGCTTTTGGAGGGGGGCTTCTCTAAGGGGCTCCTGGAATTCTCCAGAACTCACATTTTATCATTTTTGAGCTGGAATAACAGTGGTTTGCTAAAGAATGAAAGTGCCCCAAGATGGTATTTTGAAGGGAAACTTTCCTGGTTGCTGCCATGGAAAGAAGTGGAAACCGAAGGGATCTACATGCTGCAACCAAAGCAGAAATCGGGCTCTCTCCACAGCCACGACTGTTTCGCCTCCCCATTCCACCCCGACCCTCTTTCAGTTTGTAGTATAAAGCTTGTTGAGAAGGAATCAAACTCTGTGCAGCCACGAATGGGGGCAGGGCTCCTAAACTCAGAAGCCCCTGGGCTGACACTGGATGCCTGACTCAGTCACAAGCTATATAAGATAGCTTGGACGAACTGCTGTGTGCCTCAGTTTTTCCATCTGTAAAAGGAGGATCGTAATGGAATCTATCTGTTAGGATTGTTTTGGGATTGGCTGAGATAATCAGATAATGTGCTTAGCAGAGCCACCATTCGAGAAACTAAGTCCTTCCTTCTTATTTCAGCAAATATGATCCTTTAAACCTCTTCACCATCTTACCAACTTTAAGGCAGCTCTTTTTGCTGCTGGCAAAAATTCTCTCTGAAGTGGAGGGAATTACATAGGAAAAAGAAATGCATATAATCGACTTAAAATTTGAGGTTAAAGGGAAGACACAGGGTGGAAAATATAGGAATAAGAATGGTGTGCTGCCTTAGCAGCCTTTGGATGCTTAACAGGGGACATTTTAAATATGTTTGTTTAGGCAATCCAAAAGCAAACTGGGAGGAAAAGAGAGAGGAAGAGAAAAGTTCTTTCCTCAAACCCAAACCAAACACCACACAATAACATTGCCATTCCTACCAGGGGATTCCAATTAAGGGGATAAAAACCTGACCTTGTTTACAAAAGGTGGCCCCGTCTAAAGGTCAGTGGGTCAAACTGGGCTGAGCTTGACCTCTGACTCTGGCAGGCTCAGAAAGAAAGGAGACTGACCTCAACAGGCAGTTGTCAACAGCCTCTGTTGCTCAAAAAACAAACAAACAAACAAAAAAAAAACAGGAATTATAAGTATTAGGAAAAGCACAAAGAAATATATTTCTTGCTCTCAGTCAGGGCTGCCCCAAGGTGAAGTGAGCAATTTTGTCTTTGACACCTCCCAACTCCCTTCCAGCATCTACTTGTGTCAAATCTCCCTGCCCCCTCAGTGTTTCTAATTTCTCTCCTTTATCTCTCAACCAGATTGAGGTTCATCTGGAACGGATTACGTCCACAAATTCAGTGTCACACTGGGCCCGTGTGTCATGCTGCTGGTGAGAACAGCATTTTATTACAGGCCAACGTCTTAGGTCAAAGGAATGAATCCCTAATGCTGGGCATCGGCTGCTGGCATATGGACCTACCCGAAGGGATAGGTGTCCTGGAGGTTGAGTGATGGCTGTTTATTAAGAGGGGTTCCCCCCTCCATGAAGTAGCCAGGCTAAAGGGGTGGCTGGTAGGCAGGGCGGACCATACTCTACCACACTCTCCCTCAAGCTCCATCCCCCAATCCTCCAATTCAACACTCAGTCTATGTAAAAACCATAGGTTTCGATAAAAAGAAATGAGCTATAGCCACAAAAAGACATGGAAGGACTTTAACTGCAAATTGCTAAGTGAAAGGAGCCAGTCTGAAAAGGTGATATAGTGTATTATTCCAATTATATGTTATTCTGGAAAAGGCAAAACTACAGAAATAGCAAAAAGATCAGTGGTTTCCAGGGGTTCAGGGTTGGGGGTGCTGAATAGATGACGCAAAGGGGATTTTTAGGGCAAACTCTTCTTCATGATAATGCAATGGTGGATACATAACATTATACATTTGTAAAAACCCATAGAACTCTATAACCCAAAGAATGAACCTAATGTAAACTATGGACTTTAGTTTATAATAATGTATCAATATTGGCTCATCGATTGTAACAAATGTGCCAGCTAATGCAAGATGTTAGTAATAGGGGAAATTGTGATGGGGGGACAAAATATAGGAACTCTCTGTACTTTCTACTCAATTTTTCTGTAAGCCTAAAACTGCTCTAAAAAATAAAGTCTATTAATTAAAAAAAAAAAACAAAAACCAAAAATAAAAATCTCCATAGGCGTTTCAAGTAAACACAACTAGAAGAGAAGCCCCTTAACACTCCGTCACCCCAAACTAAGCACGCGAGGTAGATATTTTAGGAAGGCAAAGATGGGTGTGGGAAAGAGAAGGAGCTTCCAGGGCCCTCCAATCAAACCAGAGCAGATTCACACGGAGAATCAAAGCCATGGAGGGGTCGCAAAAGCTCTGGGCTTTTGCACATTATTCTTCGTGTCCTGATCCCATCAACTGAGCTTTGGTGTTCTTATTCTGTCAGTGTAGCCTGTCTTAGTAACTAATTCTTGTTAATTTTGTCCCTCTTTGGAATGACCTTAGTGTCGGGAAGGAAGAGGGGCAGGGGGGAGCCCCCAACATGGCCCTGAGAACGCCTTCTCTTCAATTACCTCCCTGATCACTGAGAACGCATTTTAACTGGCTGTCCTTTTCCTGGGACATTTTTTTCTTTGAACTCCCAGACTTCCCCTCATTGCAAGTTGCCATAATACGAACCAGATTTTTTTCTCCCTCTTGTTTGCTTAAAAGGCGTTAACTATAAATTAGAGTATCTTAAGAGCGAGGTGTCACATGCAGGGCCTCGGTCTGCTGAGCCCCGGAGCCCCACAGCTGCGAGAGGGGCCAGGCTGCCTCTTTCTCTGGCAGCCAAGCTCCAGGACCCAGCCCTGGGATGAGCCCACCCTCCCTCTCAAAGCTATCCATTTACATCAACGTACAGAACCTGCCTTGTTTGACCTAAGCATTAAGTTTTAGTCTTTTTTTTTTTTTTCTTTCCTAGAGGAGCAAGAAAGGGAAAAGTGGTTTTAAATATTCATTTCTTCTGAGTTGTTTTCCATGCAGTTCTTGAAAGAGCATTTACTCACCGCATTTGCAGCAAGTACCCCATATGCCTGTGCCTGGAGGGGAGCTCCCGCCTACAGTAGACCTATCTGGGGCCGCCAGCAGGCGGCTGTGATGGTCATTATTCAACAAGGGAATGATCACCAGCAGGAATATTTTCAACATACCTATACATTAGATTCTCATCCTAGAACCTTTACAACTGTCTGTATACACATCCCTCCATGCCTGAATATCATGCCTCCATGAGACAAAGCTTCCAGCAAGGTAGACAACTATTGTTGTACTTTAGTTCAGCTTTGTTTTTTTGGTTTTGTTTTTTAGGACACCCAAGTTCATAGCAGTTCCTCAATGTCAAAACTAGGAAACATTCACTAAGTACCAATTGCTTGCAAAGCATAAACTAGACAATTTCATGTCAGCTAATGTCACCGAGTACTGTTTAAAATTCTATGCAATGCACTGCTCACTCACGGTAGGTGACACCATTGTGCTCTAGGGCCCTCCATCCATCTCCAAGAACCAAGGAGATGATGAATCAGTACCTGAAGCCCATTCCAGACAGAAAAATCTGACAGCAAAACACTTGTAACCTGTGAGAATAAGGTGCTTGAGGGAGAAACCGAGTAGTTTTGAATTCTGAAAGATATCACCCAAAGCTTAAGTCTGAGCACAGGGTGTGGCTAGAAGCCAGGCTGTAGAAAACAGGCAAACTAGCACCCGGGCAGTTGCTTGCCACCAGGGACCCACCCAGCTCAGGGTGGAGATGTCAGCGGTGGGAGTAGAAACCCCCAAGAGCTTGGTCCCCATTTCCACATGGGAAACTGGGAGCAGGGAGACCAGGCCACAGAGTGTCCCTAGCAACAGGGAACAGCTGCGGGAGAGAAAAAAAATCATGGTGTGATGAGTCTAGGCAGAGAAGGGAGCTGAGACAGGATCCCTGAGGCCAGCGTGTGTGCACTCCAGAGGCCTAGAGGGATGGCCCAGAGCTGGGAACCTCATGGGCACGTGGCAAGTCTATGAGCATCCGCAGCATGCATGAGGGCCAAGGCAGAGCTGAGCTAGTGAGGTGGGGGAGGGAGGACTGGAGTCCACAACCCACAACGATGCAGAGAAAAAAGACCAAGAGTGACACCATCTTGGACACAGGGGAGTAGCTGCAGTGAGGACAGAGCAGACGCCCAAAGGCCAAGCAATGTGAACTACAGCTCACCCATCAGCAAGCTCATCAGGGAAGACACCGAGCAACCAAATCCTCTTCCTCCTTCATCCACACACGATAATATAATCATAATATGGTGACGGAATCTCCTCTGAGTTTGTCTGCTGTGTTGGCCCAGCAGGGACCAGGGATGTGCCGGAGAACAAGCAGGAGGCAATGGGATTTCTATGTAATCACCGAATTGTTTACAGCCAGTCCCCAGTTTTCACCACCTCTCCTGTGACCAATCCATTCACCCAGCCATGCCCGAAAGCCACTTCAATTTAACTTTTCACCACCTTGTTTCAAGAATTTGTCGGTTTCTACCAGGCTTTTAGCAACAGCAGTCAACCGTTTAACCGATCAATATATGAGTGCCATCTAGCTGCGAATGGCAGTAACTGCACCCACAGCAGGCAACCCTGTCGTCGGCCACTGTTCCTTCTAGAAGTCCCTGCAGAGAAAGGAGGAAGGATGGAATCAAGGTCCTCATTGGTTCTATACTAGGCATTATATCTAGAAAATTACGCAAACATGGTTTTTTTTCTTTTGAAGAATGTAATAAAACCAGAAAAAGAAGTAAATAAATCCAATTTCTGCTAACTTAACATATGCAGTGAAATCACCAAATGCCCCAGATTGTTAAGGGAGTTAGACGTGAGAAGGATAGACTGATTCCCAACCAATGTCTGCCACTAAATTCCTAATTAAACGTGGGCAAATGGCATTTCACCAGGCCTCAGTCTTCTTCACATTCTCAATGAACATGCTGGACAGTATGATATGAGCCACTCCTAGAAGGCCTGTGTCTAGGATATAACACAATACTTTCCCAAGAAAACCCTTAATGGCTGCTATTTTGTTTCACGCTGGCAGATGGAAAAACAAATAGAGAGTAAATTATCTGGTGAAAACACATCATAGTGTTTGTAACTACCAGAGCTATTATATGGGTATGACAGTGGTTAAAAGTGAAAGTCTAAGCTCATGTATATTACTAGAAGGAAAGCAAAAAAGTGTAACATGGGACTATATAACAGAGTGAAATCTCATTGAAATACGAATATGGGTAATATTTCATACATAAGACTATTTTTACAAAATATAAATACAAATAAACTAAAGAGACAGAATCAACTCAGCTATGTATAGCAGGTGAAGCATCAAGAGATTGAGAGGTTAGGAGTTTTTTTGTCTGTTTTTTGTTTTCATTATTCTTATTCTTATTGGAATAATGAAAGTGCTCTAATAATGACTGAAGTGATTGTATACATTGGATGGATTTATGCTTTATAAATATGTATCAATAAAACTGAACTGTTAAAAAAAAAGAGTAAATCATCTTGAGACCCTTTGAAGGTGACTAAGGCAGACACTGCAAGTGGAGGCATGTTATCCAGCCACCCCCTTTTCCTGACTAATAGAGCCTTGACTTTGCTTGCATTGGCCATGTCCCCATGAAACGAGACCCAAGTCTGGCTAATGGTACGTAAGCAGAAGTCAACTAGGTGAAGCTTCTAAGAAAGCTTTTGTTTTCTAAGGAAAAGGCACAGATGCTGCTGTCTAGTATCCTTAGCCCTTCTTCCTGCCTGGAACATGGACTCAATGGAGGTAGAATAGTCAGGTTGTGCTCATGAGAATATAGTCACTAGAAGGAGTCTGAGTCCTTGATGAGCATCTTCATTGGCCCACGGTTGCTACTTCTGGGGTTCCACGAGAGTTCGGTGAGAGACAGAGAGAACAAAAACTTTCATTTGGTTAAACCACTATTGTTGGATTTCTGTTGAAGCAGAAAGTCATCACTAATTGATATAGCAAATCAGGTCTTCCAATTCATTTTTTAGTCAACAAATATTAGAGAACTGGCTATGTGACAGTAAGTGTGTCAGATGCTAAAAGATAGTCTAACCTCAAGTCACTTGGGGTTCAATGACGGGATAAGTGTTATGGCCATGTTAACTCATTAGAAGGCATCAGAAAGGGGCTGGCTCGATAGCCCAGTGGATAGGGTGCCGGCATACCAAATGAGAGGCCCAGGGTTCGGTTCCCGGGGACCT
Source organism: Chaetophractus vellerosus (assembly GCA_004027955.1). Taxonomy (NCBI): domain Eukaryota; kingdom Metazoa; phylum Chordata; class Mammalia; order Cingulata; family Chlamyphoridae; genus Chaetophractus; species Chaetophractus vellerosus. Next base: position 10,627 of record PVKH010016341.1, read on the forward strand.
CTCCTAGCGGACAGACCACCTTGAGAAGGGCAAGCCGCCATGGGCGGGCCAGAGCCACCATGGGCAGGGCAAAAAGCTGCCATGGACAGGGCAAAAGCCGCCACAGGCAGGGCAGGTCGCCTGCGAATGGAGCGCAGCCAGCCACCCGTGAACTGAAAGCTGGCCGTGAATGGAAGCAGAAGCCGCCCACAAGCGGGGAAAGCCGCGCCTGCACAGTGACCAGTCTCGGTGCATCGCTGCAGCGGGGGGGAAGGGGAGATATGTAATAAAATAAATTAAAAAAATAAAATAAAAAAAAGAAGGCATCAGAAGGAGGAGAGGTGGTCAGAGAAGTCTCTCCAAAGGTGACTCCCTAGCTGGGTATTTTAGATGGACTGGGAATCAGTCTGAAAAAGAGAAAAGAGGACTATAGCAGACATGTTATTTGCCAAGCGAAGGCCATTTGCTCCTTTCTCCATACTGACAGTGTATTGGTTTTCATTCTAGTGTCCTTCTCTCCTGCTTTACATGCCTTCAGTAAATCCCTTTGGCAGTGATTGGTTTAGGGATAGACAAGAGGCTTGGTTTTGATGGAGATGGGAGGCAAATTTTGCAGTGAGGGGGTTTGGAAGAGTTTTCCTCCCTTTTAAACAGGAGATGCACAAGAAAGAATTGGCCCTTCCTTCTGCTGGACCTCATGTCTGCAAGAGATGTCTAGACCAGTGGCAGATATCCTGAAAACTGGAGGTAAGTAAGTCTGAGGGGCTACAAAGAGTTGGCAGAGTGGAAAGATGAAGGGAACTTGTAATCTTGATGGCACCATTGAACTACTGTGTTAAGCAACCCTGGAACCACCAGATCCCTGGACTTCTGTTACAAATTAATAAATCATGTCAGCATTAAGCCTTTTAAGTAGAGGTGGGCAAAGAAAGAGGAATTGAGGATGATATTCATATTTCTGGCCTGGATGACTACTTGGATGTTGTTCATGGGGATACAGGAGAAATATTCTATGAAAGTGGGGTTATTTTTTTTGTAGGACTTGGGTAGAATAATAAGAATGCATTCAATTTTAATTATTTTGTGGTCTGAGGTCCCTGTTGGACATCTAGGTGGAAATATCCAGCATATAGTTGTGAGGGAGGGTGAAGTATGGACTGATTTCCATGATACGGTACAGCAAAATTTATTCCATGCTTAATGTTTTGATGTACAAGGAATGTACAATATCATAAGGAGCCCACGCACTGTCATGGGTAACATTTGAGTCCTAAAACCTTAAGAAGATCTGTTGAGACTTCAACCATGAAGCTAAATCATCATCTTTTCTCAGCCACCTACCACAGTGATCCCAACCAATCCTATGAACTCCAGATTTGGATATCCAGCTGCCTACATGATAATTGCCATTTAGAAATAATTAGGAGGGTAGTCTGAAAAATATGGAACCTCCTGTTAATCAAGTTGATGGTGACCAGAACACGGAGTCTGGGATGCTTCTGTAAATGAGAGCCATCTCACTATGTGGTTGTGAGGTCTGGGGGATAGCCAGTAACACCTGGTGATGAGTGAACAGGTCCTATGACACCTGTAGTTCCCGATGAAGAGCATTATTTTCTGATCTCCTGGATGACTGCATAATAGATGGCTTTGCTCATCTGAGTAGGTAGTATGTGCTGAACATTGTGGATGAAAGATGAGTACGAAAGGTCAGTTCCTTCCTAGTTCATGGGGTTTCTGGGAACCCATGAGGAGGTGGACACTTAAACCAAAAGGGGCAATAAAGAATTTCTGGTGCCATGATAGAGGTCTACATAGGGGACAGCAGGGAGAAGAGCAGTCTACTCTGAGGACAAAGAATGACAGTATCACAGAGGAGATGACACCTAAGCTGAGCCTTGCTAGGTGAACAGTTGTTTGTCACGTACATAAGGACACAGAGGCATCCCAGGCAGAAGTAGGGACAAAGTCCAGAAACATAAAACAGAGGTATGGCCTATTCAGAGAGCTGGACATGGTTTGGTAGGAATGGAATGTAGGTTTTAAAACTGGCGAGGTAGGCAGGGGCTAGGTCATAGAGCCCACTGAATGCTACGCTAAGGAGTTTGGACTTTAACCAGTGGACAACAGGGGTGGTGGTGGGGGAGACACAGAAGCAAGGGAGTAATTTACTCTAATCTAATTTTAGAATAATCCCTCTGGCAACAAGTGAATGCTCAAGTGAAAGAGAATAAGAAAAAAGGCAGGAAGATCAGTTAGGAAACCTGTGCAATGGTGCAAAGAATAAACGACTGAGGACCCGAAGGGAAGCAATGGCTTGGAGCGGGTAAGGAAGAGGCAGACACAAGACACTTCAGGATATAGAATGGCTAGAACTTGGTCAATACAGGATATGGGAAAGTGAGAATAAGGAAGGCATCCAACTGGCGTGGTTCGGGTGACTAGTTGAACGGAGGTGCTATTTGCCAAAATCAAGAAAATAAGCAAGGCAGGAAGGAAATACCTTGAGTATGATTTGAACATATTGAGCCTGAGATGCTGTATAATAGTGAATTAGTATATAAGTCTGGAGCTCAGGAGAGAGACCTGGGCTACAAAGGGCACACTGATTCTCCTGGTAAATTTTAGTCTTTTGACTGAGCGTTAAATTTATAAATAATTAGATAAGATTAGGAATGTCACCTGTGGCCACAGAAGAGATGGTATCAGTGTAGGACACTTCAGATGGATTCAATGCTTAGGCTCTCCAATGAAATCTTTAGAGCTCCTAGTTCACAATATCTTAGACCTGGAAAGAGATCTTCAAGGCCATCTTGTCTAAACTTGCATTCAATTCAAACATCCCTTTTCTAATGCCAGCTTATCAGTTTGTCCAGACTTTGCCGGAATATCTCTCTACTTGCCTGCTTGCCCCCCATCCTTCCATCACACAACTTCTAATTACTTACATCATTTTCAATAAGGGGTGCATTGCCACATGAAATAGGCCATTCTACTGCTGGAGACCTCCATTTTTTAATGTTGGCTAAAGGTGTATTATCTCAGCAAGTCCCACATCAGCCCTGGATAATCATAGGATAGACAGATTTTCAACTGAGAAATAGTGCCTGTTCTTCAAGCAACCCACACAACAGAAGAGGTGTGGGGCAGTCTTCTAGGATTTGCCTCAACACTTTTCTTCTAAGAAATAAAATAGAATAGAAGCTTTAAAGAGCATTTGCTATGCAGCTCCAATTTTTGAAATTAGAGTTGCCTGTTGTGCTTTAATTCCATGCAGGTCTTAACCGTTTAATCAGTATTTGTTGCAGAAGGGAATGGGATAGGATACAGCTTTGTACATGTACTGTTCTTTTGTGACTTTGTAATTTCAGCACCCCTCTATTGATTAGGAGGCACTCTACTGTAGGGTAGAACGCTCCCTTCTACCCTATTACATGCATCTTTTATGTTCAAAAGGCACAGGGCATGGAATTAAAAAAAAAAAAAAAAAGGTAACCTGTAAGGCCGTGGTTCTCCAAATGCCCAGGAGGGGGACTGGAAGTCACAGCGCAGAGATTGTGTGCCTGTGTGAGCTTGCCTTTGAAGTGAACTGAACGTACATTTTCAAAGGACTGTTTCAGTGCTAAGCTGCATCTTTGCCAAAAAAAAAAAAATGTTCTCCCTCCACACCCCAGACTGCAGATACGTCTTCCAAACAATGTCAGGAGAAATGCTCACACATATAAGGAGAGCAATGTATGTTTTTCCTAATTATAAGTAGATTCCCAGCTGATCAGAGCAAAGAGACTTGCAGGCCGAGGACAGCTTCGCCCTTTGGACATGGAATGTATTTATGAGCAGCCAGAGTAGCCCAGACAGGCCAGGCCAGGAAGGGGGAAGCGCATGACATAATCAGAGCCCAGTAAAAAGAAATGCTTTGAATTCAGAATGGAAAATAGGGTAAATCTTTTGTCATTTCCCCCTCCAACTTGTATTTTGAAAGATTCCAAATTTAAAGAAAAGTTGCAGGAATAGTTCAAGGAATATCACATACTACTCACCTAGATTCAATTAATATTTTGCCAGACACGTTTGCTTTACTCTCTCCGCTCCTCTCTCTCCTAATGCCCTCCTCTCTCTCCAAACCCACCCCGTTCCCATATATGCTGTATAGTCATCAATTCTATCAACATTTCTTAAGTACCTCCTAAGCTCAGTCAGTCTGTCGTCAAGGGCTCATTGTCTACCAGGAATGTTAGATGTATAAAGAAATAACCACACTACAATGTTATAAAAACAAGACGAATGTCAAGTTCAAAGCATTTTGGGGCACTGGGAACACAGAATCAGGGAATGTTTCGCAAGGAGGTGACCTATTTGGTACACAAAGGAAGAAAAGGATTTCTGGGCGGAGGACACAGCAAGTAGATGCAGCAACGGGTCCAAGGGCTGAAAAGAGTTTTGTTTGTCTTGTTTTTAATCTTCTGCCTTCATCTCCCCCCTTTAGATGGCAACAATAGTTAACATGTATTGAAAGCTTGCTGAGCCGTGCCGGGCATTGTACTAAGGATGGTATCCGCATCTTTTCATGCAATCCTCACAACCTTGGGGGGTCAGTATCTTTATCATCCTTAATTTACAGATGTGGAAAATGGGGCTCACAAAAGATGCTAAACAAAGGAGACCCCAGCTTGCAAGTGACACAGCGGAGGCCCTGAGCCCACAGTCGTAATGGCCACTGCACCTTACCCTATCAGTCCAGGAGCGCTGAACTGGGAAAAAAAAAAGATTTGTAACTAAGCCTGAGCAGCTATTTACGTGTTTACTGTGCATGTCCATACTCAGTTGCCCCTGAGTGCTAGTGGTTTTGCCATCAAGGAGCAAATACCCTGCTAATTCACTCTTACCCCAGTGCTTGCCCCTAATACTCCATTTCTTTTATTTTAATTTGTGAGCTGTTCTGTTGCCAGCCCTTAACTAAACAACAGTAATTGACACTAGTTTCTTTTAGGGAGCTACTTATAAGGAGGAGCTCCTTGTACTTTCATCAGCTATAACAAATGTACCATACCAATGCAAGGTGCTAGTGATAGGATGGTATATGGGAACCCTGTATTTTATGCCTGATTTTTATGTCAATCCACAATTTCTTCAGTTAAAAAATTTTTAAATAAGGAGC
>PVKH010016342.1:0-15770 GCA_004027955.1 Chaetophractus vellerosus
ATCGAGCATAGATCACAGTTCAGGCTGTAGACAACCCTCTCTCCCATACAGTTCCGAATGATACATGATGATACAAAATGGCCTACATCCTCCATTGCAGCATCACCCACGACACTTCCCAGGTCCCAAATAAAATCCCGCATTACAATTGCTCTTCCCTCACCCTGCTCCCAAAGTGTCCAGTGACCCTGGCTCCACATAATTTTGCAATTTCTTCCATTGTGTATATCACAAGTCTATAGCAGGACACCAAGTCCATTCTAGTCCATAGTTCTTCCCCCAATCCCAAGGAGTCTGGGATGGTGATGTCCCCTCTACCACCAAGTGAGAGGGGGCTTATATCCCATGGATAACATTGAATGTTAATGGATTAAACTTCCCAATAAAAAGACCTAGGCTGACAGAATGGATAAGAAAACATGAGCCATCCATATGCTGTCTGCAGAAGACTCACCTTATACCCAAGGATGCAAGTAGACTGAAAGTGAAAGGCTAGGAAAAGATATTTCATTTAAACAGTAACCAAAAGAGAGCAGGAGGAGCTATACTAGTGTCAGACAAAACAGATTTCAAATGCAAAATAAGAGATGAAGACCATTATATATTAATAAAAGGGACAATCCACCAAGAAGTAGTAACAGTAATAAATATCCATGCACCTAACCAGGGTGTCCCAAAATACATGAGGCAAACTCTGGCAAAACTGAAGGGAGAAATAGACATCTCTATAATAATAGTTAGCTACTTCAACATGCTGCTCACATCAATAGATAGAAAAACTAGACAGAAGATCAACAAGGAAACAGAGAACTTGAACAATATGGTAATTGAGGTGGATCTGACAGATATATACTAAACATTGCACCCCAAAGCAAGTTATACATTCTTCTCAAGTGTTCATGGACCTTTCTCCATGATAGACCACATGTTGGGCCACAACACAACTCTCAATAAATTCAAGAAGACTGAAATTATACAAAGCACCTTCTTTGATCACAAGGGAATGAAGCTGGAAATCAATAATAGTCAGGAAAGGGGGAAAATTAAAAATATATGGAGGCTAAACAACACTCTTAAACAATCAGTGAGTCAAAGAAGAAATCGAAAGAGAAATTAGTAGATTTCTCGAGAAAAATGAAAATGAAAATGCAACATATCAAAACTTATGGGATACAGCAAAGGCAGTGCTGAGAGGGAAATTTATAGCCCTAAATGGATACATGATAAAAGAAGAAAGAGGTAAAATCAAAGAACTAACTAAAAAACTGGAGAAACTAGAAAAAGAACCAATCCCAAAGCAAGCAGAAAGAAGAAGTAACAAAGACTAGAGCAGAAATAAATTAAATTGAGAACAGCAATAACAAAAATAGAGAAAACCACCAAAACCAAAAGCTGGCTCTTTGAGAAAATCAATAAAATTGACAAACCCTAGCAAGACTAACAACAGCAACAACAACAACAAAAAGTAAGAGAGAAGATGCAAATAAATAAAATCAGGAATGTGAGGGGAGACATTATGAATGACCCCACAGCAATAAAAAGGATCATAAGAGGATATTATGAGAAACTGCATGCCAACAACCTAGATGAAATGGACAAATTCCTAGAAACTCCCAGCCTACATTGAGTCTACAAGAATTACAGAAACTCAACAAACAAATCACAAGTAAAGAGATTGAATCAGTCATCAAAAATCTTCCAACAAAGAAAATTCCAGGGCTAGATGGCTTCATAGGTGAATTCTACCAAATATTTCAAGAAGAATTAATACGGTTTAAAATCTTCCCAGAAATTGAAAAGGAGGCAAAATTACCCAATACATTTTATGAAATCAACATCAGTCTAATACCTAAACCAGATAAAGATACTACAATAACATAGTTGCAAAATTCTCAACAAAATATTTGAAAATTGAATCCAACAGCATATAAAAAAAATTATACATCACAATCAAGTAGGCTTTATTCCTGGTATGCAAGGGTGGTTCAACATAAGAAAATCAATGGATGTAAAGACCACGTTAATAAATCAAAGGGAAAAAGCCACATGATCAACTTGGTTGATGCAGAAAAGGCATTTGACAAAATACAGCATCCTTTCTTGATAAAAACACTTCAAATGATAGGTATAGAAGGAAAGTTCCTCAACACAATAAAGGGCATAAATGAACGTCGTATTCAGTGGGGAGAGAGGAAAGCTTTCCCTCTAAAATCAGGAACAAGACAAGGATGCCCACTGTTACCTCTGTTATTCAACATTGTGCTAGAAGTTCTAGCTAGAGCAATTAGGCAAGAAAAAGAAATAAAAGGCATCCAAATTAGAAAAGAGGAAGTAAAATTCTTACTATTCACAAATGGCATGATCCTGTATTTAGAAAATCCTGAAATATCTACAAAAAAGCTACTTGAGCTAATAAATGAGTTCAGCAAAGTGTCAGGATACAAGATCAACACGCAAAAATCTGTAGCATTTCTATACACTAGTAATGAGCAAGCTGAGGAGGAAATCAAGAAAAAAAAATTCCATTTACAATGGCAACAAAGAGAGTCAAATATCTAGGAATTAATTTAACCAGGAATGTGAAGGATCTGTCTTCAGAAAAACTACAAAACACTGCTAAAAGAAATCAAAGAAGATCTAAACAAATGGAAGTCCATTCATGTTCATGGATTGGAAGACTAAACATTGTGAAGATGCCAATTCTACTGAAACTGATTTATAGATTGAATGCAATGCCAATAAAAATTCCAGCAGCCTACTTTACAGGAATAGAAAAGTCAATTTCCAAATTTATTTGAAAAGGAAAGGGGTCCTGAATATCCAAAAACATTTTGAAATAGAAGAGCAAAGTCAGAGGACTCACGTTTCCTGAACTTGAAGTGTATTATAAAAGCTACATTGGTCAAGACAGTATAGTATTGGCATAAAGATAGACACATTGATCAATGGAGTCAATTGAGAGTTCAGAAATAGACCCTCACCTCTATGGTCAACTGATTTTCGATAAACCTACCAAGTCCACTTTTCTGGGACAGAACAAATCTCTTCAATAAATGGTGCTGGGATAACCAGATATCCATAACCAAAAGAATGAAAGAGGATCCCTATCTCACTCCCTATACAAGAATCAATTCAAAGTGGATTAAAGTCCTAAACATAAAACCAGGACCATAAAACTCTTAGAAGATAATGTAGGAAAATATCTACAAGACGTTGTACTAGGTGGGGGGCTCTTAAACCTTACACCCAAAGCATGAGCAACAAAAGAAAAAAATAGATAAATGGGACTTCCTCAAAATTAAACACTTCTGCACCTCAAGGGGACTTTGTGAAGAGAGTAAAAAGGCAGCCTACTCAATGGGAGAAAATATTTGGAAACCACACATCTGGCAAGGATCTAATATCCATGATATATAAAGAGAGCCTACTACTAACAATAAAAAGACAAATGACCCAATTAAAAAATGGTCCAAAGACCTGAATAGACATTTTTCTAAAGAAGAAATACAAATGGTGAAAAAACACATGAAAAATGCTCAGCATCACTAGCTATTAGGGAAATGCAAATCAAAGCTACAATGAGATATCATTTCACACCTACTAGAATGGCCACTACTAACAAAACAGAAAACTACAGGTGTTGGAGAGGATGTGGAGAGATAGGAATGCTTATTCACTGCTGCTGGGAATGTAGAATGGTACAGCCACTGTAGAATTTGTTTGGTGGTTCCTAAGGAAGTTAGCTATAGATCCACCAGGTGACCCAGCAATACTACTGCTAGGTATATGCCCAGAAGAACTGAGAGTAATGACGTGAACAGACATCTGCATATCGACATTGACAGTGACATTATTCACAATTGCCAAAAGATGGAAACAACCCAGGTGTCCATCAACTAACAAATGGATAAATAAACTGTGGTGTATACACATGATGGGATATTATTCAGCTGTAAGAAGAAATGAAGCCATGTAGCATATAACAACATGGAAGAACCTGGAAGACATTATGTAGAGTGAAGCAAGCCAGGCACAAAAAGACAAATATTGTATGACTTTGCTACTATGAACTAAATACAATGAGCAAACTCATGGAGTTAATAGCTAGAATATAAGTCACCAGAGAAAATAATGTTAGAGAATGGAGAGCTGAGGTTTAGTCTGTGCAGAATTGGTACAAAGTTCTTTGTAAAAGTTTGGAAATGAATAGAAATGGTGAAAGCACATCATAGGATTGTAATTAGTAGGGCTAAAATATGGGTATGACAGTGGTTTGTTTTCTGTTGCTTTTTTTTAGTGATGAAAATGCTCTAATATTGATAGAAGTGACGGATGCACAACTCGTTGATTGTACCAAATGCCACTGATTGTACATTGTAGATAAATTATATGGTTTATGAACAAAAATAATAAGGTGGGTCAGGGAAAAATACCCCACATATAAGATATGGACTAAGTAAATAGTAATACTTTGGTGATGCTCTTTCATAATTTGTTACAAATGTTTCACAACAATGCAAGAGATTTGTGGTGGTGATGTATGGGAGCCCTGTATGATGTTATGCCTGTTTGTTTTGTAAATTCACAACTTTTACAATACACTTATGGTTTAGGTATGTTCATATATGAATGATAAACATTAATACATTATTTTTTAAATGAACAAAAAGGGATGTGGATATTGGGAGGGGACTTAACAAATAGTGTGCTTCTTCCACTTTCAAAGCTCCATATTCTTTCTCTCTACCTGATGACTCCGGGTCTCAGATTCCCAACCCTGAGGACCTCTGGGCCCTCTGTCTCCAGCCAGCCCAAGCAGAAAGATGCGGTAGAGAAGACACACTCAATTCTAAAAAAAACCCTAGCCCAGAAGAGATTCCGTCCTCATCCCCCTTGGGCAAGAACTGTTTCTGTGGCCGGGCCGCACGCAAAGGGCAGCTGCCTCCCAATCGCTGGCAATAGTTATGAAAGGGGGATCAGGGATTAGGGTGCATAACTAATTACCTAGACCACATTCACCAACTGGTGTCCAGTTCTGTTTGCTTTTATTTACTGCCACTGCTTTCTCTATTACCAGAGACCCCTTCAGAAACGCTCAGGAAACTTTCTGAAACACAAATTAGCATATTTATTTTCATCTGAGAGCAAACCGCTTTCAAAAGAAGCATTTCATCTCTTCATGTCTGGACCTGCAGCACCCGCTTCGGGACCTCAGCCCCTGGAAGTGGCCCTGTAGGGGTGGCCTCCTACTTGTGTTGAGAGCACTTTCTCCCGTGAAGGCTCCTGGCTCAAGGAGAAAGCCGGGCAGCAGAACCAGCGTGATTGTTGGGTGTTCCTGCCCCACAGCCCTACCCCACCAGATTAGCGATTCCTCTACTTCCTGCATACTCCTTCTTCTCAGTTTCAGGGACAATTAGGAGCAGAGCCTAAAGAGTGCCTTCTATCCTTTACCATTAGCTTATATCTAATATACACCCCCCGACGTTCCAGGCACCAGTGTGGCGCCCTTCCTGCTTTCCAAGGCTGAGGCTGGTTTTTCCCTAATTTTATATCCACTGGTCATTCCTATGACTGAGGGTGGGGGGCTGAGTGTCAGACGCCTGCGCTTACGTCACCTTCAGATGCAGAGGAGTTACAGTCTCACATTTAATGCTTGTGGAAATTATATGGCCTGTGATATCAGTTTCTTTAAAACACCTTGTAAACTTTCATTTTTGCAGAACTATCATAAATCTGCTTAATTCAACAGTTTACGCCAAATACTCCAGTATTCCACTTAGAAGTAAAGAGTTTTTCGGCTCGATTGAAACTTTGCATCGTTGGAACTTGCTAAGAATCCCATTTATTGCAGCCAAATTTCTCCATAGCTGATGATCAAAAATAGTAATAGCTCACATGTGTGTCCTTCTTTCAGTAAGTAGTTCCTGAGTGGCTGTGCTGTTTGAGAAGTGATGCTAAGCACGGGGGTGCAGGCACCAGGGGAAGAGTATTGGCCTCAAGTTGCTCACAGGGAGGAGCAGATGGTGATTGAATTAGTGTGAGGATGTTCTGGAATACTCACCTTCCTGCTTTGCTTTTCTCTGCTTCCTTGGATGTGACCTTTCCCTGGAGGTATTCACACTCTCTGGGGGAAGCAGGACTGAAGAGTATGAAATAGTGAGTGAAGTTTCTTCTCCCCCCATCCTCCCCGCCCCAAACATTCAAAATGGACCGTTGACACTCAAAAGGAAGGCTTGTGGGGAGCATGGCACAGACTTTATGCCCAAGCAGTGAATTTTGAAAGAGCTCTCTGTCTTGCTTCCAGAGGAGGAGGCTTCCCAGGGCCCGGACATATTTGAGTGGAAGGACGAGGAAGGAGCTCGTACAGCTTGGCGGTGTGAGAGTAGAGGGCCACTCCTCGGCCCCCACCTGAAGGATCAACACGGCAACCCTCGCCGACCCCATGCGAGGTACTTTTCCATTATTAGCGCAAAGACATTTATTATCATTTTCCCTGGCTGAGCTGTGAGGACCACCTCTGTAGACACTCCTTTTCCATGGCTTGGAACACTTGGACGAACCCTTGAAAGGAAGGAAGGAAGGGAGGGAGGGAAGCAAAGAGGGAGGAAAGGCAGTGCTGATATGGAGGAGGTAGGGGTGAAATTCACTCCCTTTTCACAGGTAACCACAATGAGAGATTCTGAAAGGTTTTTATGTGGATGGCTAATGAGTAATGAGAAAGTGTCATCATGCTGTCAGGGCCAGCAAGGTGGAGCTTCCCTGAGGGCCAGTTTCCACAGGCTGAACTCATGTCCCATGGGGTAAGGCCATCAAGAAAGTGGAGAAGAGGGTGTCTCTGATAAATCATCCACAGGAAGAGTGAAGATGGCTGTGTGATTATAACAACCTCGTTTTTTGTTTTGTTTTGTTTTGAACTCAATATGAAGATATCATCCAGCAAAAGATGGAAATCTTTGCAAAGTCATACAAATCAAAACCTGTAAAACCATATGTTTGATAAAGACCACCTTAGTTTAAAAAATTAATCATATAAAATCAGTATCATCCTGGAAAGCTCTAATCTTCAAAGCACAAGGTAAGGGAAAATTATGAACATTCTAAATTTGAAGGAAATGCATGAAATCTGTATGGTATTATATTTTATAATATATATTTGTAGAAAATTCTTGGTTGTAGGACTATGGGTGGGTTTTTTTTTCTTTTTTTTCAAGATTCAGTGAACATGTGTCTATAATTAGAAAACTGTGATTACATTTTTTTTAAAATAGGAAATTGAGGCTATGTTTAGTGAATAAACTGTTGTTCTATATAATTTTCTCTATAAAACATCTTGGTGTATCTATCAGAATACCAATTAATATGAAAACTTGAAATTGAGATTGTTTTGAAATTATTTTTATGAGTTACTTTTAAGAGAAAGATTGGTTTTTGTTTTTGCATATCTTTTGAAACTAAAAAATCCCACCTTAAACATTTGGCATTTTCATCATGGCTAATAACTTCTAAATACTACTATTTTGAAAAAAGGAAAAAAAAAGTGATTCTATGTTCTTCAGACAAAGAAGAGGCTCTTTCCTCTTACTTCAGTTTGACTTATTTTAAAATGAATTCCACATCTTACTCCAATATTCTGCTTGACATTGATCTCAACGTTTTATTAGTAATCCATGGTGGAAAGAAATGACTCTGAACATTTGTACCTTGTTCTTACAGTAAATTAAGTGTCATTTACATGCTGTATCTTTTCCTGGTAACCTCTAACCCCTTGAAGAATTTGGTACTTTTCCATTATTAGCACAAAGACATTTATTATCATTTTCCCTCTTGATTTATGAGTCCTTAATGATTCAGCCACAATAGTCAGTCATTACATAAAATTGTCTAGGTGCACCGTGAGAAAAAAATATTCTTTAAACTTTTGACAACAAACCAAAGAGGGAGTTGGTTTCTTAGCTTTTCTCTTTATGAAAGGGCTGTGCTATTATAATGACAATTTTAGTTGCAGTGGTTTTATCTCCTTGGTGTGAAAAGGTATAAAATTAGATTCCAAAAATGCTGTTTTATAGTAGAAAGAGCTTTAGAAATGACTGACCTGAGTTCTCATTCAACACTCAGATAATTACTTGCTTCGTGTTCTTGGACAAGTCACTTCACCAATCTGAGCCTGTTTTCTTGTCTTAAAAGTGAGAATTAAGAAAAAAAAAAGACCTTTCAGGGTTTGTATAAGGACAAGAAATGTAACATATAAAGCCCCTTGTTCATTGTGTATGATCAGTTGCTTATATTCATATTTCTTTGCTTTCTGCTTTGCCACTTCTTACATTGGGAGGATGGCTGAAGCAGGCTGAATGATGAATTACCAACTGTCTCTTTGAGTTTTGGACTTTATATGGGGGCATGATTTGGGGCACAGGGATGCTTGTCCCTATAGTAGGTTTGAAAGCTCAGCTGCTTTTTCAGTGTACCAAGAACAGGGTGTTCAGTCATCCATTTGCAATGCTTGTAAGTCAGGAAGTTGCCATAGCTGATATTTTAACTACTTTGAAATATAACCAAAAAAACCCTGAAGGTTGCCTAATCTGGTTAACTGTGAAAATCATTTGTTCGTCAATTCAAGGAATATCCATTGAGCACCTACCAGGTGCCAGGTATTGGGCTCACTCCTGGAAACTGGTTGGAAAGGACAGTCAAGGCCCCAGTTAGGTGGAAATGACTTGTTAGTGGGAAGAGAGTAACAACAACAACAAAAACATATAAATGAATAAGCAAAGTAATTAGAGCTTGTCTGAGTGTTAAGAGGCTCAGCTGGAGAATAACAGAGGCCTATGGAGATAGAGTGATCCTGAGTCTACAAGGCCTGGGGATGGGGGGTGACTTTTCGGTAAGATTGAGAAGCAGCTCCTCCTGCAGAGGGTGGGGGCAGGACCAATCCAAGAAGCACAAGCAAAGCCCTAAGTCTGAGAACATGGAAAATTTGACGAATATCCAAGTTGCTGTCAGGGGCCATGATAATCTTTTCTTTTGTCATTCTACTTTCTTAATAAGAACTGACGACGTGAGACTTTTGATAATTTGAGACTCTAGCTAGCCAAAAAATTAAAATATTTTGGAAAAAGATCCTCCAGAAGATTATATGTAGGCAGGCATAATTTCTACTAAAATAGGTTTACGGGTCACTAAATAAAAGCCATTCATCCCTCTTGTTTTTAATTATAAATAATTATAAAAATGGTAATAATAATGCCACTGTTACTATATGGAACACTTATATTTCTCAGACAGCTAAAGTAACATCAGAATACTAAATGGAGCAGAGAAATTGGGATAGGAGTTTATTTCCTCAGGGTCTCTTCGTGGGCACTACTGATGTTCTCATTGTCTAAGTCCATATAGTATCTTAACTACAGGCAGCTCTGCAGCTTCCAGGGCAATCTTGGCCCCCAAACCCTTTGCTTAGCCTGGGAGCCCCAGTGACTGGACACTACTCATAGGACCTCCCAGGCCCCCAACCCCTTCTTAGTCTCAGAGATTCTCCAACATCTCTCCTTTTGCTTTCCCCTCCCCCTAAATCAAAGGAACTTACTGTTCCAGTCTCTCCAGGAAGACCTTCTCAAGGTCTCACTTTTGGAAGACAAGAGGCAGGAAGAGACATTGTCTGCAGGCAAGAGAATGATCCTGGCTACTCTTTTGGAATAGAAATGGAAAAATATAGTGAGAATCAGACTCTAATCCTTGCCATATTAGGAAGCACAAAATGTAATAGAAAATAATTTTTTCTTTTTAAAATTTCGGTTCTAGTTTATCAAAACATGTGTATAGTTCTAGGAAAAGCAGTATTCCCTATCCATTCCTAAGCCCGTCTCCTCAGAGGCAATCAGTTGCAACACTTCTAATAGAATGTTCTAGTATCTATCTTCACTTCATATAAATAAATTAGGCTTATATCGGTATATCTTGATTTTAAAAACTATTTAAAGTATTACTATTGATTTCCCACTACAGCAGATGAAGATTTACCCCCCCACACATTTCTTATCATCCCATTCTCTCAATGTAATTACATGACCATATAACGTGATTTATAGCTGATCTGTGTAGAATTGTTTGATTACTTTTCTTGCACAATCTTTTACTGCCTTTGTAGTTAATTTTGTTTTTATCTTTTGGTTAGATTTTTATGTATGCATTTTTAATTCATCCCCAAACTTACCCCCAATTGTGTAAATTTAACACACATTAGATAATCTTCATCACCTTGAAGAACTTTATTCTGTATCCTTTTAAGCTGCTCCAACTTAGACCAGTGAGGTGGGCTTGGAGATGGGCTGCCCAGAAGCCTTTTTAAGGAGGGACCTATTGTCCCAGCTACTGGGAGTGAGTCAGCAGACCGCTTCTAGCTGTCAGCTCCTTCAGTGTTTACCTCAGCGGCAGAGAGCTGTCCCACCCAAGAGCATGCCCTGCCCAGGGTGGCCCATATCCAATGACTGATCACAAGGGAAGGCATAAATGCCTGGGAATTTCAGCCCACTGTGGGACAACTCCAATAGGCTGTAACATTCCAGAGCTCCCTGTGGGTTTGGCTGAGGCTTGGTTGTATCTGAATCACAATTCACCTTCTCCCTCTGCCCAGTCCTGTTTTTTCCCTTACCCTTTGTGGCAGTTTGGTATTATTTATGAATTCCAAAAAGAGAAATAGATTATGTTTGTAAACTGGTTTGTTCCTCTGCGAATGATACCCTTTGATTGATTTAAATTCAAAGGCTTTGCATTTACTTGATTATGATAAGATTAGGGCTTCGATTCAACCACATCATTAGAGCATGCAGGATTGAGTCCCCGCCCCATTGGTCAGCTGTATAAGTGGATGCTCAATCAAGAACACAGAAGTAGACACACAGAGAAGATACACAGAGGATCCTGTGGTCCCGGCAAGAGAGATGAGCCTGATAGTTTACAGCTGACCTTGTGAAGAGACCAGAGCAGCTGAGCCTAAAAAGAAACAAGCCCTGGGGAAATCTGCCTATAGGTGAGATCAGAAGAAGCTGGGACCATGGAGCCTTAAGAGGGAAGAGGAAGGCTGAACCCTCACAGACATCGTCCACCAACTTGTGCCAACACATGGCAACAGACTTTGGGTGAGAAAGTACCTCTTAAGTAACCTTGAGTTGGATTCTTTAGGGCCTTGTGACTGTAAGCTTTTACCCGAAATAAATACCCTTTATAAAAACCAACACATTTCTGGTACTTTGCATCAGCACCTCTTTGGCTGACTAATACACCCTTCAACAGGTGGTTGATCTCTAATAAATATCTTGCATGCCAAGCTCCATTAAGCATTTGCTTCTGGAGAGCCCACCCTGCAATAACTAGTTATTCTGTACGACTTCTTCCTAGGAATTGTCTTGGAATATTCTTTCATTATCATCCTGAAGATTCTCTTTGATTCATTTTTATGTCGGATTCCCTATTTCCAAGCTCTCATGACTTCCTCTCTTTGGTTTGCTCACTTGTTTCAACTGAGCGCATCTTCTCATAGTTTCTGAAAGAAGGGTATATAAGTGATACTTATTATAAAGCTTGTGTGTCTGAACATGGCTTTATTGTACCATCACATTTAATTGATAGCTTAGCTAGGTATCAAATTCAAGGTAAGGAGTAATTTTTCTTCCATATTTTAAAGGCATTGCCAATTTTCTTTTTTTAAAAGATGTATTTACTTATTTATTTATACCCCCTCCTCCCCTTGTTGTTTGCACTTGTTGTTTGTCCTTGCTGTCTCTTCTCTGTGTCTGTTCATTGTGTGCTTGTCCTCTTTTTTAGGAGGTACCGGGAACCAAAACAGGACGTTCCATGTGGGAGGGAGGCACCCAATGCCTTGAGCCACCTCCACTCCTGCTTTTTATGCCTAATATTTTGTTTCCTCATCATGTCTCTTCACTGCATCATCTCGTTGCGTCAACTCACTGCGTAAGCTCACTCATCTTCTTTAGGAGGCACTGGGAACCGAACCCAGGACCTTGCATGTGGTAGGTGAGTACGCAACTATGTGAGCCACATCCACTTTCCCCAATTTTCTTTTGACTCCAAGACTTCTGTTTAGAGCTATGATACCAGTCTAATTCTTTTTAAAATAATAATAAACTTTATTTTTAGAGAAGTTTTAGATAACAGAAAAGTTATGTAGAAAGTATAGGGGATTCCCATATAACCCATTCCCCCCACATTTTCCCCTATTAAAAACATCTTACACTAGTGTGGTACATTTGTCACAATTGATGAACCAATAGTGAAGTATTGCTACTAACCAAGGTCTATAATTTACATTATAGTTTATACTTTGCATTGTAGTTTTATCAGTTTTGACAAATATATAATGGCTTGTATCCATAATTGCAGTATCAAACAGAACAACTCCAATGCCCTAAAAATGCCCTGTGTTCCACCTATTCTTTCCTCCCTCTCCCCTCAGAACCTCTGTTAACCATTATCTTTTATATCAATGTTACAAGTTCTTCTGCTACCACATGTTATAACTAAAATAGTAACAAGTGTAGTTTGGTCCAAACTCCTCCCTTAGGTTTGTTCATTCCTCAGCCTTGAGGAGTTTGGAACAATGTGTGCTCTGCTTCAGATTGAGAGGGGACTTAGGTATTATGGGGCAGATGGAAGGAACTGTTTTGCTTGCAGTTGTAGATACTCTTTGTTTTTTGGGATGGGACTTGTCCGTCATCATCATTCTGTTAGTTGTCCTGGGCAAGTCTGATGAACTGGAGAGTGGGTGTTAGTTGTAACTCTGCTGAGATTCAGGGCTCCAATCTAATTCTTGAACCTTTATATGAGAACTGTATTTCTTCTCTGTAAACTTGCTCTGTTCCCATTGTTTTGAAATTACATCTTTCAGTTTAGAATTATGCTACCTATCCATCTACTTTTCATCTTCCAAAATTTTGTTGCTGTTGACTTCTATTTTCTTTTTCCTTGTACATTTATGTCTTAAAATAAATAGGCAGGCAGGTAGATAGACAAAAAAACAATAACAAAATATTGTTGTGGCTAGTGGCATTTAAGTAGAGTTTTAGTGTGGTGTATATGACTTTGCATTTTCTCCCCCAGCCCTTCCCACTCTTTTCCCCTCCCCAAATTACAGCAGCATTCCTGAGTAGTTAAAAAGCAAGCCCCTGTAACCCATGACTGATCAGTCGATCTTGTAACAGAATACTGAGCCTATTCTTCCAGAAGCCTATAAAGATATCTATTTCCTGAACTGCTTGATTATCCCCTTATCAATGAATCCTTATGTAATCACTGCCTATGTATAACTTCTGCACTGTAGAGAATATCTGTTCTTTTGTGATCTGCTTCCTGTAAAAGTCAAGTGCACCTCCACTCTTCCCCCACTTAGCAGTCATCTTCAAGCTATGTACCTTTAGTTCTTGAGCAATGTACTGCATTCCTAGAAGGTGCTACCCTGCCCTCGCCACCATACCTTCCTACTGCATGTAGACATGCATCACAAAATATCCTCATTTTGTGGTAAGTGGGACAATTGAGCCCAGAAAATGCTGTCTATCCTCCCACTGCCAAGGATGAGGACTACACATAAGGCCCCTAAATAAGTGTTCATTATTCACCAAGCTGGACTTGTCCGAGTCTTTCTAAGTTCTGATGTATCCCTATTAGTTCGGTGGGAAGCTGTCATTTTACACATCTCCTTGCCATACTCAGGACAATTGGCATAGTCAGTAGGCTACGCCAGACCAAAGTATGAGTTGGAGGTGGGGAATTCATGGGGGAAGTCCCAGGGTAACCTTCTACTTCTTTGTGGGTGCAGAGGAGTTGACTGAATACTTGATTGTTGTGGACTTCCATGTGAGTATGGGGACTCCCTGAAAATGCGGGAAGGAATAGACCTCATATTCCAAGAACAAAAGATTATGAAGGGGAGGAGATGTAGCTCAAGGGGTTGAGCACCTTCTTCCCATGTACGAGGTCCCGGGTTCAATCCCTGGTACCTCCTAAAAACCACAAACAAGCAAAAAAACCACCTTTCATTGGGGAGCAGTTGTAGCTAAGGGGTTGAGTGCCTGCTTCTGGTATACAAGGTCCTGGGTTCACTCCCCTGTACTTCCAAAAAAAAAAAAAAAGAGAGAGAGAGAGAGATTATGAAGTTTAACAAAGATAGTAAGTGCAATACCGGAGCAAACAGCTGGCTGTGTTATGCGTGGTACAGTTAGCTATAGCAGACTTTCTGAGAAAGAGAAATCCACAGATTTAAGTAGGAAAATGGCTGGAGTTTGGTTCTGCAGAGAAGAACTCTGCATCGCAATTCAGCCAGGATGGCTCTCTAAAATCAGCTGCTGAGCCAGCGAAATTTCACTCCAAGAAACACCTCCAGGAATAGACAGAATTTGTATGCTTCCTTTCCCCATGCCCCATGTCAGATTTATAAAACTGGGAAAATATAACCCATTCTGTAGAGGAAATCCTAAGAAGATAAAAAGCCTAATTGTTCCAACTGGTAATTGAAATTTACAGGGAATAAGTGAAGCAGTGCAGGAACTGAGAAGTCCCTCAGCTTTTCTTAAAGGCCAAGTTGAGAAAAGCTGGTGCTTCAAAGGGCAAAGGTCATTACTAAGGTCAATTAGAGCAGTGTATTAGTCAGCCAAAAGGGGCACTGATGCAAGGTACCAGAAATCTGTTGGCTTTTATAAAGGGTATTTATTTGGGGTAGAAGCTTATAGTCACAAGGCCTTAAAGAGTCCAACTCAAGGTAACATAAGAGGTACTTTCTCACCCAAAATCTGTTGCCACGTGTTGATGCAAGATGGCAGGCGATGTCTGTGAGGGTTCAACCTTCCTTATTCCTTTTAAGGTTCCGTGGTCCCAGCTTCTTCCAATCTCAGCTGTAGGCTCTCTTCCTCTGGGGCTCATCTCTTTCCAGGATCAGCTGCTCTGTTCTTTTCACAAGACACCTGTAGACTATCAGGCTCATCTCTCTTCCTGGGGCCTCTGCCATGCCTAATGAGCCATCTCTTTTCCTCTGTGTTCTTTTTCTCTGTGTCTACTTCCATGTGAGAGTCTGTTTGATCAGCCCATCAAGGGGCCTGGGATTCAACACTCAATCTAATGACATGGTTGAATCAAAGTCCTAATCTTAACATAATTTAATCAAGGGCATCTCAGCTGAATCTAAGACAATGAAAGGGTCTCACACCCAGAGGAGCAGACCGGTTTACAAACATAATCAAGTATCTCTTTTTGGAATTCATAAATAATATCAAACTGCCACAAGCAGGGTTAAAACAAAAATGTAATACCTCTTCACCCACACCTCAAGGGATGGGAGACATTCTTAAGAAATTAGACAGCCCTAAGGACAGCTGGGCTGTAAAGACAGAAACCTGGAATGAAAGGGGCCGGCGGGGAAGGGGAGCTGTACTGCTCAATTAATACCAAAATATTTAAAGCATAGCCTCCTGAATATATCTCCCTTGCTAAAAACCTGTTAAACAAATAATGCCCAGATAACTCCCCTCCAATTTTTGTATATAAAAGTGTTTCCAAGAACAAGCTTGGGCCCGGCTAGATAGCTCAGTGGATAAAGAGCGCGCTGGGAAACCACATGGGAGGCCCTGGGTTCGGTTCCCGGGGACCTCTCCTAGCGGGCAGACCGCCTTGAGAATGGCAAGCCGCCATGGGCGGGCCAGAGCCGCCGTGGGCAGGGCAAAAAGCTGCCACGGACAGGGCAAAAGCCGCCACGGGCAGGGCAG